>DF237159.1:58678-143659 GCA_000708835.1 Klebsormidium nitens | reverse complement strand
CCGGTCGTGGGATAAGGTGCAGTGCTCCCGAGTCCCCAGTCTACAACCCGAGAAAGTAGGTAGGTACGGTTACGGCAGCATACGGCCGCGCTGACCAGGGTGGCACTTGCAAGGTGCCAGAGCCTAGGATACTACCTACGGTATGAGTCTTGTCGGGCTCGGTTGTAGGGTTTCGTCAGTTGAAATTAGACTGTGGGTACCGGTACCTCAGTTGAAAGAAGACTCATGGAGAGGGTACCTACCGCACGTGGGTCGCGCCTGGCGTGATTCATCCTCAAATTACAAGGCAATCCTGATTCCTAGCTGTTCACAACGTGGAAGTTGTCGGGGATCAGGCTGGGCAAGGCAACTGAGTCTGCTTTGATGTGCAGTCTGCGTTTTGCAAGCTGCCAAGCTGGCAGCAACTTGCAATGTTCAGTCCGCTAGCTTCTGAAGGTGACAGATTTTCTGGCCCAGCAAGAAGCAGGAAACGGTGCAGGCGATGAGGGCGACGGCAACAAGGCTCTTCTGAGGAAAGTGACAGCTTAGGTGACGGAGCAAAGATTGAGGCGAGTGAAAGGCTGTAGAGAGTCAAGGTTTCCGGGAGGACGCTAGCTGAAGGGCGATATCGTTTCGGGGTTTGTTTTTACGTTTGGCGGGACACAGGAAACCCCTGAGCTAAGGCACGAGGTTTGCGAGAGGTTTTGTGGTGGTCCAGTGAGATGCCCTGCTAGCATGAGCTCCAGTAGGCCTGAGGAGCAGGGAGGATTGCAAGAAGCTTAGTCTAGGCCATCAAGCCCCACAATGGTGGCCTGGAAAGACATGTCTGCTAAAGAGTGCCTGCGGGAGCTGCGCGCGAAGCCAATCTGGAGTTCGAAGGCGGTGGCGCTCTTGCTCTGGCTGCTCGCTCTGATACTGCTGTTTGTGGTCGTTGGCCTCATCTTGTATGCCACTGCAGGTAAGCAAGCTCTCAAAGTTGAACGCCAGAGCACGGTTCACTTACCGGTTTTTTGACATTGCTCCCGAGCCCTCCACATCAAGTAGCAGGAACTACTCTTGTCTTGAAAGACACGCTTGTATCTTAGGGATGCTTAATGTCCCATCTGTGGATCTCTTCATCCAAGTCTTTCTTGATTAGGTTTCATTTTGACACTGCCTGTCGAATTGCTTTGTTGTTGAGGATGGGAGCTTTGTTGACTGGCGAGAAAGATAGGCCCTGTTACCCTTGGAGGTTGGGGACAAAGGTGCAATGGCAAGCAGATAATGTACTTGGTCTGGTTGGATCTTGTCGAGCAGGGCGTCTATGGGCTCCTTGACCACATTGATTTCTGGACGATCGTTGTGTGGAGATTCAGTACCCATTTGGAAGCAAGTGAGCTGGCAAGGCTACCTTATTCACTACTCTGCCTATGCGTGAAATTTAGTAGCAGATTAAGCATGATTCAGCGGTACATTCGCGATGCTGAGAATGCTTTCTCTCCTTTTAGGGCAACAATGGACCGAACAGTTCGTCTTGAACTGCGACACTCGCTTCGAGGTGAGGGTGTAGCTGCAACAGTTCAATAGGGTTTCTTTGGCAAAGTTGAGAAGTTACTCAAGTTCGTCCCCACTACTTAAGCCGCTGGAACCCTAAAGGTTACAAGGTGGAATGCATAATTCTTACCTCTGACCAGGTCTTGAAAGACATCCCAAGTGCAGTATGCCAGAGTTTGTGGGCCACGTTCTAGGGGGTTTGTAGTTAACAAGGCTTTCCTTTGGCGCCTTGCAAGGAAGCACCATGTGGCACAAGTGTAGGTTTGCTTGTGTGCAAGATGTTGGAGACTATCTGAATCTGGTGTGCCAGATTCAGTGGGCCAGGTTGCAGATTATGCAGATTGCTTGCATCAATGGTCACTTTAGGGAGGTTGCCTCTGGCATCGTCCCTCTAGTTCTGAAGGTTGCTGAAGATTTGCTGTGCTCAAGGCAGTCAGCAGAATTCAGCCATCGCAGCAAGTGTCCAAGATTTGACAGAGAGTGAAAACTGTCCATAAGAGCTGATCCAGAGATGCTTGGGAAAGTTCGTAGCTTTTTGATCAGGCTACAGTATGATGCAATCAGCAATCAGGCTACCTTGAGACTTCTTGTCTTCGCTGGGGAGTGTCACGGTATGAAGTGAGTGTATCGTTGTTTTCATGCTGTGCAGGCCATCCAAACCCTATTCAGGACAAACTTCCTCGCGACCGGGGTCTTCGGAGGGCTTATGAAAGCAGTCATGCCAAATTCGACGCAGTTTACTCAGTTTGCAAACGAGACAGTGTGGACTCGCCCTTACACCCCCTCGCTCTACTGGGTTCAACGGGTCGTGGATGCTGACAGGCCAGCGATAGAGGCGCAGCTAGGGGCGGAGGTCCACTCCTTCTATCGGAACCAGACTTATATGCCGCTGCCAAGAAACAGCTCGAGCATCTACTACGTCGTTATATACCTGTATGGCGATGATCCGCAAGCAACCAATGCCAGCCTATATGGGTACGATCTGAGCACAACGGTCCTGGCGGACTATATGTACACGGCGCGTGATACGGGCATTCCTCGGGCCACTCCTGCGGGGGACGTTTATGGAACGAGGGGCTTCTTCTTGTTCTATCCCGTGTATCGCCTGCCCGACAAGGAGGTTCTGAATGCCACAGTCCAGAGGAGACGGGACAGCCTGTATGGCGTGATCACGGCGTTCTTTGATCTGGGAGAAATCTTTGCAGACGCGCTACGGCCGTTTGATGAAGGCCACCTGACGCTGCGCGCGTATGACGTCTCGGACGATGAGCTCTTCTTGCTGCCAACCACGGACCGCGAGCTCTTCAGACAGGTATGCGTCCGATCCTGTCTTGCTGCATTAGCAGATCCTGAAGAATTTCAGGATCGAAGCAGAGCCACAAGAAGGTAACAGCAGACAGAGATTTTGGGAATCCTTGGTGACAAACTGACAACGAAAACAGGGAGCATCAAGGTTATATGCACTGGGGTATGGGTCCCGTGTTGCTTGCGCTGCGGTGGGTAGCAGAGTAAGCAGGCACGTTAATTCAAAACTACATGGCAGCCTTTCAGAGAACTGGAAGGCAAGCTGGCGGTAGCTAGGCGATCAGGCTTGTGAGTATGTAATGCTAAGGGGAGCCCCCTTGCATTGAATCCTTAGGTGCATGTTCAAGTTTTTGGAGACAAGGGGTCTTGCATTGAGGTCACCCTGTTGATGTTCCTGAAGTGTTCTCATGTTGATCAAGTCTCACTCTCAGATGGCGGCTGGTGTCTCACCTGATGTCTGTCCTGCACCGGTGTCAAGCCCAACTCATTTTAAAGGTGCCCAGGGGCATCATGATTCACAAGTGGGAGATGGTTTAGGAAGAACGTTGTTTGCTTTGGTCTTTGCATTCTTTGGTGTTTTGGTTCGCCCTTTGGAGAGTCTAAAAGGTAGATTGCACATATTGTAACTGAAGGCGGAATTGATGGGTTTTGCTTTGAGATACCAGCTGCACGCGCTCTGGGGATGTCAGGATAGGCCCCACCGTGAACCTTGTCAAAAGTGATCCCCCTGGCTCTTTAGTCTTATCTCTTCCAAATTTTGACCCACGGGGTGTTGTCCACTGAAGCAACAGACTCTTGAGTCCTGGGATTCTGCTGAACCCTTCGTTCTCACTTTTGTAGGATGCGGGGAACTTGACGGACAACTCTAACAGGTGGGACTACGACCACCTGCGCACCTTCACGTTCGGCCAGCGCATGTACCAGATTCAGTGCAAAAAGGACCAGATGCCCTTCTTTGAGGGCGTAAAAGCAGGTGAGCGCTCTGATCAAGCATCCCAAGATGATTCTTCCCTATCCTACGCAAGCTAGACAAGGCTCCCAGTCAACTCCCAGTCAACTGGATGGAGGGTTTTTGGATTTAAGAAAATATTCAATCATCAAGCCTCTTCTTTTTCTCGCCGCCTTCAATCGATGCTCTTCTGAGCTAGAAAAGGCTTCTTGTCAATTTGAAGAAGGTCAGTAATGCAGTTGGGAGGGTTTCTGCAACACAGCCTTTTGTGGTCTGGTGCACTGCACTGTGACTTAGCTTCGTCCTTTTACATATTGCCCAAGCAGGTTCACTTCTTTTGTGGTTTAACTTAAACTTTAAGTAGTTGGATTGAAGAAGGCTCGTCGTTCATCCGAGCAGGGGTGTTGTTTGCGCCCTCCTTGGTCAAGCAGGGTGCACTTTGAGCGAACCTTCTCTTGTTCCTCTGTTGCTTAAGGAGATTCATTAGCGTGCAATTGAGAAAGTCTGAATCGATCGGAAAAAGCTGGTTGGAGCAAGGTATTTGATCAGAATCTTCTTTCTGATCTTTCTCCTGTCTTCTTGTTGCTGCAGGGTGGACCTGGGTGCTGTTCACAATCGTGGCCTTTCTGCTCTTTGTGATTGTCGGCCTCTCCATACGATCAATGAAGGTTGCCAGGAAGGAAGTCGCCGAGGTGAGAGTTGCTAGCTGATGAAGCTTTCGCGACAAGGAGGACTTGAAACGAACGGCCAAGGCAACGGCATGTTCTGAGGGCAATCAAATGCAAAGTTGGAGTACTTAGCTTACTCTTCAGGGTCTCCAGTATATCACAATGGCCTAATCGGTTGACTTGTCCAAAGCATCAGGTAGTTCGTCCGTGTGGAGAGCTCGTCTTGTACGTGAGTGAGAGGGCTTCAGCGTGGCAACTGTCAACTCTAAAAGCGTTGCAGACAAAGTACAGAGTTTTGGGGGATTTAATGATCGAAGATCTGATGGAAGTCTAAGTCAACTCGATGGATAGCTTGCATGCATGCATCCAGAGCTCCATAGAGAGAGCACTGTCGTCAGAAGCTCGCTCACATGCTGACAATCGGCATGTCCTTCTTCTGATGCATCCCCTGGGCCCCCTTTGCAGCTTGCCAAGTTGAATTCGAAAATGGCGGCCGCCAAGGAAGCGGCGGAGGCGGCTGATGCAGCCAAATCGAGCTTCATTGCAACTGGTGAGGACGAGTTACTTTTTCTGCTTCCAACTACTTTTTCAGGACAGCTTCTGGGATTGTTACAAGCACAGTGTGGTTTAAGCGCTGTTGTGCTTTGTGATGTGTCAATTCGTTAGCTCTAAAACCCGCAATGCTTGGATTCTATTGAATGCCTTTTCTAGATGTGGCCTTTTACAACTTAGGACGGGCTGTATTCCTGAAGCTTTTAGAGCTGTACTTCGCGTCTTCCGTACCTGACCAATTGCTGTTTTCTCATGCAGTGTCGCACGAGATCCGGACGCCAATGAACGGTAAGGAGGGCTGCAGTGCACACAGCAACCAAAAGTGGAGTCCTTTTCAAACTCCAAACTCAGCCTGCTGAATTCCAAAGATGTTTGGTCGCCTCCTTTGAAATGACTGGCGCGGTAAAGCTCCCGTAGTCATGTGTTAGGTGTCGGTTGCTGTCTAGGCTGGTATCTGCTCATGACCTTACACTTCCAAATGCAAACTCGTCTTTCATTGCAGGTATCCTGGGAATGATTGGCTTGCTGGGAGAGACCAAGCTGGTGAGGAGGCTTTGCTCTAAACGCTCATGTGGCTGACTTGATTTGACGCGGTTCTGGCGTCCCTCTCATTCCGAAAACTTCAGCGTCCTGTGCTCAGGTCGCAAGCAATCTGTGTTAAGCTGAGGACCCGCACTTGGCAGCTTACCGCAATCAGAACACTCACGAGAAGCTCTTTCGGAACATCATGCTTTCGAGGGATTGGTCTCGGCCAGTCTATCAGCCCTTCATGCTTTGGAAGAATGGGTGCATGGTGTGTTAGAAGAAAAGCTTTACAGACGGTACTCAAATGCACTCTGGTCATTTGATATCCTTTCTTCGAGGTTCAAACTGATCCTTGGTTCAGTCCTGAAAGACATCTACCGCACCGGCACGTTATGATTCCGAATGGTCGAAAATGACAATTATTTAATCAAATACGACCAATTTTGGCGACCTATTTAACGACCCTGAATCCGAATATCCCCTGGAGAGCCTTTCGAGCACCTTTTTGCCCCAGACAAGTTGCTTTTGAAGTGACCGGTTGATACCTTTAAGTTTCCGACCGTGCTCGACCAATTATTTTCTGAATCCGAAATTTCACTTTCCGAATCAAAATTTGGGTTTCCAGCTTTCCGCTAGGCAAACAATTATTTAATCATTCGGAATCATACCTTGCCGGTATCTTGTCCATGCAGGACATTCGGCAGCAGGAGTACGTCAAGACAGCCATGTCCAGCGGGGATGCGCTGGTGGCCCTTATCAACGACGTCCTGGGTGAGTTGAAGCATCCCCGGCACTGTCTATACGCTTCGGCCGTGCGTGCGCATGTCTGGACTTCGTTTTTCTGGTCCTGAATACTCGTCCCAGTACGTGATTTGAGTATGAAGTAGGTGAACCCTTGCAGATACTGGTTTTTGCTGCAGTCCCTTGCAATTACTGGTTCTCCCTGCAATATCCCTCTTTGGAAAGCCATAAGTCAAACTCCCTTGTGCGTGAGAGCCCCAAAATCGATCCAGGGCCACGAAACACAAGAGGCTTTGTGGAACCTGATTTCTGAGAGAACCCGAGCGGGACTAATCATGGAAGACTTGTTGCACCTCCTCAAACGGAGGTCATCACTCACTCTGTCTACTAATGTCAAGGCTGTCCTGGGCAGAAAGTGCAAGGTTCTAGAAAACAACCCTGTTTGTGAAACCAGTCAGAAATCGAGTTCGTTGCCTCCCAGTTCCAAAAGCTCACGACCTCTTGTGCAGATCTGAGCCCTACCGACCTGAGGCACAAAAAGATTGACTGCATCTTAGTAGAAGCATGCTTTTCTCGGTTCATCACTTTCCACGAAAAGAATTTGGTGGAGTCTTGTAAACATCTAGCAGAGAAAAGCTTGCAAGAAACCCTGTTTGGGAGTTTCCCGATTTAAAACGGGTCTTTCTGACTCTCGTGCAGATCTGAGCAAGATCGAGGCAGGCCACATGGAGATCGAGTGCACGTCGTTCAGCATCCGCGAGACAGTCGAGACGGTCCTCGGCTTGTTCAGCGACAAGGCGCGGCAGAAGAACCTGGAGCTGGCGGCGGTTGTCCAGGACGCGGTTCCGGGGACACTGGTCGGAGACCCTGTGCGCGTGCGCCAGATCCTGATCAACCTAGTTAGCAACGCACTCAAGGTGAGGTTTGTGTACTTATCCGTTTGAAGGGTCTCGTCGCGTTTCTATGACAGGTTTTCTGCTTTGATTTTTTAAGAGTGCCGAGAAGACAGGTCGGAGACCCCATGCCCGTGCATTAAATCCTGGTCAACCTTGTTAGCAACGCGCTCCAATCCTAGGGTTCTGATCAGTTCCTGTTTCGGGGTCTGGCGAAGTGCCTACGGGGGGCGAGAAGATCTGAGCTTGAAGCGACTGTCAGTAGTGTTTTTGCACGTGTCAATGAACTTTCTCAGCAACGCACTCAAGTGAGGTTTCAACTTAGTGTTGAGTGTTCCAGAAAGTCGAAAGGGGTGGTCTGCAGCATGGTTTTAGGTGGCTCGCTCCTTGACCCTACTCTTGATATGAATTTCCACCAAATAGACATTCGACTTCCTTCACACTTGTGTCGTGCCATGTCTGCCACGCCTCACACGTTGCTCCTTGCTTCTCCCCCAGTTCACGGAGGCAGGCAACGTCCTCATCACGGTTCAGCTGCGCCCCCCCCCCCGGCGCAGCGACCACGTCTCCCTCAACATCGAGCCCGCTCCGAAGCTGTCCCTAGAGTCCGATTCCGACCTCTCAACCGCTCCCAACCCCTCCGAGGACGGGTCACATTCCAGCCAACGCGGCCTGCTTGCTTTCCTCCGAAAAGGCCGCAAAACCGCCGCGCTTGCCAGTTCCGACACGATGTTGCGGCGGCGGAAACCCTTTGGGGGGGACGACGATCCGGGGAAAGAGAGCGGACCCACGCCCCCCCAAGCAAACGGGCCGCAAGCGGGGGCCGACGAAGCGACCCGTCCAGACGTAGAGGACGGGTTTAACAAAGTGGGCAACTCCGAGGTTAGGTGGTTGGACGAACTGGCGCTGAATAGTTTGGAGGTTGACGGGGCTGTGCATCTGAGCCTGAACAACGAGCCGCGGGTGAATAGCACGGCGCAAGTGAGGCGGTTCCAGCAGGCGGGGCGCGAGGCGGCGGCGATGCTCAAGGAGGGGGAGAGCGTCAAGGTGGTGTTCACTGTGGAGGTGAGGGGCTGATGTCGCTTACAGTTCTCGGCGCCCCAGCTGATGAAAAGGAAGCTGAGCAGCAAGGAACCGAACCCCTTCCTTGTGTCTACTACTTTGAAACCCTGCGTTGTTCAGGGTAACTTCAAGACCCATTGTCTTGGAAAGCGCCGATTTGCTGCTTACCTATGAGTCTGGCAAGTTTTACTCTTTGAATAGCTGACGACCTGCCAATGAGCTCAAGTGTGTCAACTGCTCATCCAAGCGGATCTTTGCCTTTACAGGACACTGGGATCGGGATGCCCATTGAGGCGCGAAACCGTCTCTTCAAGCCCTTCTGCCAAGTCGACAGCAGCACCAGCAGGTCAGCAGGATGGGACCATCGCTTGTTTGCTTCGTCTTGTCAATGTTTTGTGCTTGATCTGATTTGGGTGTGGGCTGTGAAGCTAGTTCGAGACGATCATTCCGTTTCGCTTCCGATAGTCTTGTCTTTGCTTTGACGTTCGCTACTCCTGCAGGCTTTAAAAGATTACCTTCTATGTTGGTAAAGGCGAGCAGTTGCTCTGTATTTGTCAGATGCGGAGCCACCCGATTCATCTATTCGTTTGGTGGTGAAGTCGCGCGTTGCTAGGCTGATTGGACTTTGCTCAATATTTGCCTATTTAACTTCTCAGAGTTTTGGCAGCGACCAAAGTGATCAAACTTCACTTGGATTTTCTCTGCCGAATCTTTTGAACGATCATGCACTCCCGCCCAGTGAATCATTTAGCACACTCTCTCAACAAGTCTATCTTTCTTATCTGTGCAGAAACTTTGGCGGCACCGGCATCGGGCTCAACATCTCCCACCGCCTGGCCAAGCTGATGAACGGGAGCATGGCCGTCGCCAGCAAACTGGGCCGGGGGAGCCTTTTCCAGTTTGACGTCAGCCTTGACCGAGTTGACTCCGAAACCCCTGCCACACCGACCGTTCTTCCGGGGTACCAACTGACCCCAGCCTCGAGTAAGTTCTTAACAGGCCACGAAAGGATCCCTCGCCTTTTCTGCTCTTCGTTTGTGCTTCTGTTGATCGAAGCTAGTTTTCCCAAAGGGTTTCACCGAGGAGATTGTCGTCGTTGAACATCTCCCAAGGTCCCTAGCTGTTCTCGTTCGCTTCTTTGTTCTCTGCTGTTCTTTGCTGCTGTCACTGACCGACACTCGTTGTGCCCTAAGACCCCTCAGACACGACTGCCATCGGTTAACCTTACTTGGCGTTCCCGAGTTTCTCGTTTCAAGGTGTCTCCTCTGCTCGAGGATTCCGAGTATCTAGCCTCGTGGTGTCTTCAGAGCTTTTCATATCCCTTCCATTGACCAGCTTTTATTTGCCCTTACAGATCTCCCCTTACTCTTTTAAGAATTACTCCAATTTTTGTACAGATTTCACCGACAAGAACGCTGTGGTCCTCGCCAAGAGCCCCGTCAAAGCCGAGGCGATTGCGACCTACCTCCGTCGCTTGGGCTTCTCCGCGCACTCCGAACGGCTCGGTCCGGAGACACAGCCCCTCGTCGGGTCTAGCGCCCGCTTCCCTGGCCGGAGCAAACGTTACCATCCTGGAGAAACCAACGGCACACCCCGCCGCAAATCTCAGTCCGTCCGCTTCCCAGAAGACTTCGGAATTGCCGACATTTTGCACCGGGGGGAGGGGACGAAGTCCAGTTGCTCGGCGGGCGGTCGCGCTCCGTGAGTTTCTTTGAGGACGAGCGGGGGGGCATCGTGGACTCTAGCTTGGACCCCCCCAGCACGGCGCCGGTGGATTTGTTGGTCGTGGACGTCGACGGCGTGCCGATACTCGACATGGGGGGGTTCACGTCAGAGCTGCGGGAGAGGTTCAAGGGCCGGGGGGGCAACACGGTGATATTAGCGGCGGTGGTCCGGGACCGGGGGGGTGACGTGGCGAAGCGAGCCCAGGAGCTGGGCTGGGCGGCGATCCTGGAGACCCCCCTGAAACAGGACAGTCTACACACGGCGGTGACGTGCTTGTTCCAGGCGGGGCAGCACACCCCCTCTTGCTGTCGCGTTTCTGGCACCTCAAAAGACTGCGGCAACGGCCCCCCCGAAAAGTCGGCGGGCGAGCCTACCAACCCCCCGGAGAGCAGCACCAGCACCCTCCCAAACGGAGATTCGGCGGTCGGGGTTCTGGCGGGAAAACGGATCTTGGTTGTGGACGATGCGATGATCAACCGGCGGGTTGCGAGCAGGATGCTCGAGCGGTATGGGTGTGCGGTCGTGTGTGCGGCGAGCGGTCAGGAGGCGATCGATCTGTTCCGGGAGTACTTGGCGACGCTCGCGGGCGCGGACGGGCAGGGCGCGGATCGGTACCACGCGGTCCTGATGGACGTCCAAATGCCGGGGATGGTGAGCGGACGTCCGGGATCAAACTGAAGATTGTTTGGAAGCGTCCGAATCTGGCTCAGAGCGTCCAAATCCTGTTTGACTGCGCCCAGACTTCTGTGCGGTTGGTTCGTCTCACGATCGTCGTCGGAGGTCTGCTGCACAAATACCGCTTTGGACGCTGTCTAGATGATCATCGAAACCGTTCGATTGCACATCAAGTTTCTTAACCGAGCACCCGGAATCCGCGGAGATATTCTCAAGAGGTTGGCATCATCAGGGCTCCTCCGTCTGCTCGTGTACAATCGAAGATTCCATGATCCTGGAAGTTGAATCCCCATCTCCTGCTCTGTACGCCCCAATCATGCACATTGCACGGCCCCTTCGATAGAACTGTTGCTCCCGAACTCAGTTGACCCTTTTCGATCCAGCTCATTGACATGAGCGAGATTTCACCCAGTTTCGACACCATTCCCAACGCAAGATGGTTACAGGATTACAATTTAAGGTTTGCGAGCTCGAAACCGAGTTCATATGCGAGATCGCCTGTTTTCTAGCCGCCCAGGTTTCAAGGATACCCTTGGTCCCTTCCCCCTCGTAGCCATTATTTGCTTGGTTGATTCTGTAACCAGGATAGTTACACCGCCTTAGCGTGGTTCCATGAGCTCGAGGCCGAGTTCAGATGCAAGAATCTTGGTTTCCGAACTCCCTGGATCCTATGCATTCTCCTTGAATGCCTCGTTATCAAATCGCTCGGTTTACTCTTTACCCAGGACGGTTACACTGCCACCGCAAGGATCCGTGAGCTCGAGGGCGAGTTCATGCACGGCCCTCTGGCTTCTCCGACGGGCCCTGCGACCGGGCCCGACGACGCTGACGTCAGCGGGCGTAAGCGGGATGGCGGGGCCCACAAGCACTCCAACCGGCCGTGGCGGCACAACGGCGCGAACCTGCGGAAAAGCGGCGAGCTAGAGAAGACGGCGCCCGTCGGAATTGTGGAGAGTCTACACCCGTGGTACTCGAGGGTGCCCATCATTGCGTTGACTGCAGGTGAGAAAGGAATGGTATCTTTGGCTCCTACTCTACCATTTTAAGAGATTCTTCTGAACAAGGTGGGGCACACCAAAACCACTAATGAATTGCGAGAAGGAGTGGGCTGTGCTAAAAGAAAAGAGTCTTTTTTCTCTCGACGCTCCAACCTCCTTAGTCTTGCCGCTGGTTGCGCAAGCTCTGTGCTGAGCTCCGGTTTGATACTTTCATCGACATTTAGCTGATTCTTTGCCCGTGTAAACATTCTTGGGTGATACCTTCGGAATCCTTCTGATTCTTGCCGCTGGTTGCGGGAGCTCTGTGCTGGGCGCCGGTTCGTAAATACCGTCGACATTCCGTTAATTCTTTGCCCGTCGCCTCTGATTCCAGATGTGATGAAAGGCACCAGGGAGAAATGCATCGGGGCGGGCATGGACGAGTATTTAAGGTGAGTACCGGGCCTGTTTGCAAGTGCGATTCCCAATCCTTATCCTTCATCGACCTGGTTCCGGACCTTTTTCCCTTCGAAAGCGCAGACATGTCAATAAGCGGGAACGGTTTCCATAGAATTTGCGGGGGTGCCTTTCCGAGTTCAGGGTTCTGTTAGTCCTTGGAAAGAGCCGAGGTCCTGACACGCTTCACCCACACAAAAGATCGCTTTCAATAGCTCGCTGGTGGTTTATGTGTGTGTCCACTAGAGCCTCCGGTGAACCTTATGGTACCCGTCCACCCGGTATCTGTCCATAGATTTGGGACGTCCAGGTTTTCAGACGCCAGCTATGGCCTGCTCTTTATCTAGATGCCTTATCGCTAAGTACGAGACAAGAACCTCTTTCATAATCGTTTGGTACGAGACAAGAACCTCTTTCATAGTTATTGTCTTACTAGTCCAGCTGAGCACGTGAGCAGTCAACCCCGTCTTTTCCCTCGACTGAGCCTAGTGTTTGCTATGTTCAGCAAACCCCTCGACAAAACGATGTTGGGCGTGGTCCTCCAACGTATAATCCTACCAAAGGACGGAGAAGTGCAGGCCTCGTCTTAATCCGGATTGGGCCGAAGGAAGCAGTTGTGGGCTTGTTCGAGGAGGCAACAAGCCGGGTTGGTGCAGAAAGGTTCGTTTACGGACAGTAGTTGCTTCGACAGTAGGGACGACGGGGACCTCCATCGCTTCTAGATAATTGACCCACTTGACGAGTTCCCCAGATGTTTCAAAAGAAGGCCGTGGGTATCTTCCGCTGCATGATTACGGCTGAGACCAGCGCACTTGCACAGCGGTTCAAGTTGTCATAGGACGGGTAGTCGTGAGGCCTTAGATGAGCGTTGAGTCTCAACTTTTTGTATTTAAACTGCATGCACGAACCCGGTGAGTAGACCGACCGGAGCAGAATCTGGTAGTCAGTGTAAAGAGTTGGATGTATGTAGAACAACGTAGAAGACTAGGAGTGTCCTGCATGGCCCCCCACTGAGACGCTGCGCGCAGGGCCGCTGTACTTTGCAAGTACTCGCGCGGTTTTGATGCATTCTCGATTCAAGTCTCTGCTCATAACATACTGCAGTTTCAGGGAAAGTACTACGTGCATGCATTCAAGAAACCTACCGAAGCAGAATGTACGTAGTGGTCAGTGTAAAGAGTTGGATGTATGTAGAACAACATAGAAGGCTAGGAGTGTCCTGCATGGGCCCCCACTGAGACGCTGCGGGCAGGGCCGCTGTACTTTGCAAGTACCGATCGCGCGGTTTTGATACATTCTCGATTCAAGTCTCTGCTCATAACATACTGCAGTTTCAGTGAAAGTACTACGTGCATGCATTTAAGAAGCCTGAAGATCATGGCGGTTCTGATTCCGCACGGCACTGTGAGAAACTTAGCAGCGGCTGGACTCATGCAACAACTGGCAAGTTGCAACACTTGACGAGCCATACTAGTATTGATCCAGATTGGCAATGTCCGACTGTGCAGGATTGTGTCGCATGCTACAGACGGTCCGATTTCCAGGCTCACTTATACATATATATAATTCTATACTATAGCTAAGATATGCAAATGACATGCACTCTGTCCGCGCCGGCCCCTGGCGCGTGCCACCATGACCATGTACGGTGCCCATGCATGCGCTGCATCATTGTGCCTGCATATAGCCCTGCCGCCAGGCAACATGGATTGCAGCGGCCTACTAAGCTACAGGTACTCCCGCGGCGCAATTAGTAATTGCCATTACCAGGCTCACTGATGCACGTACACCATGCTATATCGATCATAATATGTGGCATTGGCCGTCAGATCGAGCGGCATGTCAGCATGATCGACCAGGTGAGAGCATGGAAGCAGGTCTAAGTTAGTTCCAGGCAAGAGTAACTTCAACATGCATGTGTGCTCAGTCAGTATCGTACATGCTTTGCTTAATGCATGGCTGCTGAACACCAGATACCATGTGCGCTACTGTTTATAGGTAAGGTTCCGCGTCGACCGAAAAGTGCTTGGCTCGCCAGCTTCGCATCTCCGGTCCGCGTACAGCTTTGGATAGTACCGCTCCAGCTAAAACTTGTACTAGGTCTGTACATTTTTTACCACGTGATCCATTGAAGCGTTCTAATTGGTCGTCGCGACCGGGTATGAGCGCTCAGCCATTTCGGTCGACGCGGAACCTAACCCTCACACATGATGTGGAAAGTTTTCAATATATATCGTGTGTGTCATACGTCCTTGATTACCGCCAGAAACAAACTAGCACAGTCCAAAAGAAATCAGGGCTCTAGCAAGCTGACAATCGGGAAACTCACCACGTATGCACAATACGTTGCACAAGAAACGAGACTTGGTCCAAGACCCCATTCATCCGAAATCTTTTAAGAGTTCCATTCGAGTATAGAGATGCCATCTGGAGCTCTTTCAAACTGCTCAGGTTGTCTTTTGACATCTGAGATATGCATTGGCCCCAGCCCGGAAATCGCTGCTATATGGCCGGCTGTGTGATGATACGACCCATCCCTTCATAACCTTCCCTTTACATTTTCTTGGCCCCTCCCCGAACCAGTACTCTGCTTTGCATGACGCTCTTACTTTCGTGCAGGAAAAGTTTACAATTAGTTCAGACCCTGCAAGTCGAACATGTCCGATTTCAGCACGTTGTCTATCCCAAGCGCTCCTAGCTTGACTGGCAGGATAAGACAAGGCCGTACAAATAGATGTTCGTGATTGAGGAGCGAGCATTCCTCCGGTCAATCAAACCTACACAGACGCCAACCAAGCTGCACGAGAATCTCCTTTAGGTCACCATAGATGCAAAGCATGGACCAAGAAGCAGAGCACCTTTAGAAGTCGCATCTACGTGCGTCTAAGAACTTCCAACTTCAGTCTTCCCAGAGGAGCATAAGGATTTGCTGGCAGCGACCAGTCACAAACCTTGCAAGCACGCGACCAAACTTTTTCCAAGGACCTGAAAGCTCGCTGGGCTCCTTTGCTGGCTCGCCCTTGCTCTCCCCTTCCACTAACAGCCGTCTAATAATCATGAACCTTGCCGTTACTCGTGACCAAAAAGCGCTCGAATGAAGCAAAGCTACAGACATCTGTCTCTAGAATCGGTCGGTTAAGCTCCACTAATGATAAGGACGCCGCTCACACTGGAACTTGGGGCCAAATAGCTCCGACACCCGTCCCCGCCCAAAACACCCTACTAACCCCAACCGTCCCAAGCAGGTTCTCTCATTCCAAACTGGGCATAATACAAGTATTCTGGCGGCAATCATATTACTTGGCCGAAGCAGAAGCCGGAGGGGACTTTCGGACCGTCCAATGCCTTGCGTTGAGCAGATTTGACGCCAAACGAAAACGATGCTTAGAGGGGACAAACCCACAAACCCACCAGGCTATTGAGCGGGCTTGCCCTCAGGCTCAGCCGCGGCGCCCTCCCCTCCGGCAGCGGCATTGGCGGCCTGATCGCCGGCATCCTCTTGCAGGTCCGACGTCCACAACGTGAGGTTATCCCTGAGCAGCTGCATGATGAGCGTGCTGTCCTTGTACGACTCCTCGCTCAGCGTGTCCAGCTCCGCAATCGCCTCGTCAAACGCCTGCTTTGCCAGGTGGCACGCCCTGGAAGAAACGGGGATGGCGGGTTAACTTCCACACATTTTCTTAGTCGGGGGAGTTGTCGTGTTTGCGTTGTGTGTCCAGCTGCGCATTCGCCTTGTCAAACACATGCTTTCCAGGTTGCACGCCCTAGAAGAACGGGGGACGGGCCAGTTGAGTGTTCCTTCTTTTTGGAGAGATCGAAGTAAGTATGTGTGTGTCCAGATGCACGATCGCCTCGTCAAACGCCTGGTTGCCAGCTGGCACCATGAGAAAAAGGGTATCTTTGGATTACGATTTGATTTTCCAATCAGAAACATTGAGTGAGATCATCTGGTAGCATTCCTACACTAAGACCTGCTAGCAACGACGAGTTCTTCCAGGCCAGCAAGTGAGGATAGTGAGAGGGCATCTGCACTTAGGCTTCCTAAGCAAGCACCATCCAAAGCCTTGCGACACACAAGAATCTTTGCCTCCCTTATTGACATGACATGTTCATAAAACGGCAAGGCATTTTTATTCGTGATCCTATTTGCCGAAACCCTTACCGGGTTGACCACGTTGACCGAGATCGAAACTTTAGCGAGTAACCCCCTTCTAACCCCAGCAGATTCTCTGCTTCGAAAACGAGAAACCCTTGACCCCATAATAAACCCTTCAACGCAGAACTTCCAAGGGGGAGGACATTCTAGTTTCGAGATACCATCAGAGCCGCCAGCCTCACCTTTCGGGTGAGTTCAGAATCTCGTAGTAGAAGACGGAGAAGTTGAGGGCCAGGCCCAGCCTGATGGGGTGGGTGGGGGGGAGGTCCACCTGGGCGATCTCTGAGGCAGCCTGGAAAGGCACGCAGAAAAGAGGTTTAGAACGTGGTTAGCGTTTCTAGAATGGCTATGAGGCGTAAAAAGGAGAGGAGTTAAGGGCCAGCCCAGCATGCTGAAATGTGGGATGTGGAAGAGGAGGTCCACTTAGGCAATCTGGAAGGCAGTTTGAATCTACAAAAGACAAAGGGTTCATGACATCGTTAATGAGGTCACATGGTTAATTAACTCACTTAATGAAACTCCAACCTTTATAATGCATTGTGTAGTCCTTCAGTGTTTACCTACGAGGCGCCCTTTTCTTAGGTTGCATGTATTCTTACTTTTGGATCCTCAATCAACCTGCCTGGCTCAAGACACTGCCACAGCATCCCATGTTCCTTAAAAAGTAAATACTGCAGTGAACTCGAACAGCACTTCCGACCAGATCATAAGACCCTGAAATCTGGTTTCGATGCCGCTTTCTCATATCTATGAGATTGGAACACGAGATGTGAAGCAGGGTGGGCGTCGATCGCACCTTGTAAGCCCCTAGGGAGTTCTCAGCGGCCTCCTTGCGCTCGTTCCCGCTCTTGAACTCAGCCAAATACCGGTAGTAGTCTCCCTTCCTGCAGGCAAAGGGCGCGTGATGTGACTGGAACATTCTCAATCAGAGAGGACTCAACTTGAGCAATGCAAGGACAGAAAGTGCGCCCCAAAGGATTGAAGGCATCCTTTACATCCATGGTCAATCCTGCACTAGGAGGTCCGGTTTGCTGCAAAGTTCATTGGAGAGCAGCGGGTAACTTCTTACTGACAAGGAACGGTTTCTGGTTTTGTTTGCATGTTGGCACAATGGGGCCTAGCAAACCAACCACTGCGCTGGGCAGGTATCACCACATCAGAATATTGATAGCTTCAACAGCCATGTCTGAACCTGAAGTAGGTATGAGCATTGCACTCAATAGATTCGCAGTCAGAAACTGGCCCCCGTGAAATGGCAGGACAGCAAGTGTCACATGCAATTTCTCGCTCCTCCACCAATCAATTGGGAGTGCTAGCCTGCTATTACAAAGAGATCTAGCAACAGAACGGAAGAAATGTAGAGATAAGTGCAACACGAAAAATGGTTGAGAGAAAGGTTGTGCTCACATCTTGTAGTAGAAGACTTTTGACTCGCCCGTGTCTGATGAGGGAATCAGATTCTCGTCGATGATGGTTAGGATGTCATTGCAGATGTTTGAAAGCTCTGTCTCGACCTTGTGCCGGTACTCCTTGATCCTCTTCACGTTGGTCTCGTTTCCCTTGTTGTCCTCTTTCTGCTCAATTGAGGACATGATCCTCCATGATGCTCGCCGTGCGCCGATAACATTCTTGTACCCTACTGACAGGAGATTCCGCTCCTCGACCGTCAGCTCCACGTCTAGCTTGGCCACCTTCTTCATGGCCTCCACCATCTCTGCAGAAGCAAACGGCGTCTCTTTAATTCTAATTCTAGGTGATTCATGTTTAGACTTTCTTTTTGGTGTCTTCTGAAAGTATGATGCTTCTGTCAAACACCGAATAGGATACATTACGGGAACTTTGCAACCCTCTTCATGAATTTCGTCTCTTACAGATAATTAATTGGTTAACCACTGTGTTCAATACAAGTCTCAAGCAAACTGGTGGAGGAAATACTGGCAAAAACAAGCTGAACCGCCTTTCTTCATGATTCTGGCCAACTCGGGCTGAGATGGATAAAGCGCAGAGGGTCAGAATTTCATGAAAATGATCAGAGTGCGCATACTAGTTGCTGCTGATCAGAATATCCTCAATCCATAAGAACCTTACTCTTCTCTGCAAGGAAGTCATCGTACCAAGACGGCATTCGTTCTGCAATTTCAAGATCAGAGGTGACACAGAGCGTAACAAGAGCACGACTAGGGCACTTCAAAACAACCTGGTAGCAAATCTCCCAACAATCGCTTCCTGTCGCACTTGAAGTGAGGTGCCACTCCACTCCTTGAAAAATGCAACCAGAAACAAGGTGGAAACTGTTGCCCAGCTAACGAAGACCTGATGGAGGTTGTTCAGTCTCTGAAGGGGTCATATATCCTTCTCAACTATGCAAACAACCTGGACACATTGTGCCTTGTGTTACAGGACACTCTGCAGAAAGGCCAGATCACTCATAGGCCAGAGACTTGCACAACGTTGAGACCACTTGACAGTCGTGCCTAGGTGGATATCAGAAGCTACCAGCTACCAGTCCGGTCTTTACCCCATATGGTCGACTGTGGACCGTCAAATGAGCCTGGAAGCATTGGTTTGCTAAGATGGACCCCCTTGAATTGTGCAGTACATACAGAAAGCAAAACCCTTTGACCAGGAAATTGTCTGCAGTATCTCGGGAGCTAAGACAACGAGGCAAATGCCTCTGCTCCTGCGGTAAAGGTTGCAGATTCAAACTGATACAGCAGCAAATGCAGAAGCTGCTTTGAGGCCATACATCAGCAGCCAATGTATGTTCGACTGGCAGCTTTGACTTCCTAGACCATTTTGGAAACAGAGAGAGAGCTCTGAAACAGATTGCACGGTTGGAGAAATTGGCGCGTGCTTGGCTGCGAGGCATGCTTTTAAAGCATATTGTCTACTTGTAAGCAGCTCAATTTTGCTTTGTCACCGACTCTCTCACATAACATGCAAGCTTGCCTTCACTCTGCTGGAAACCTAGCTCCATTTCCAGGGCAAAGATGTGCAATCATTAAACCCTGCTTTAACCCTCAATGGGTTCAGGACATACAGTCATGGGACAAACGACCGGTATTACAAAAAGCTCATTCATTCTACTGAGAAACAAAGGGCCTTCTCAAAGGACTCTCTAGAATGTGAGGCCAATTGCTCCTTGCCCCTATTTTCCAATCAGAAGTATGCATGCAGAACTCAAAGGCAAACTTTTTTAATGCCCCTTTTCTGGTACAAATGTGGTCATTACAACACAGCAGTAGAAGTTTGCTGATGTGAGATGATAACAGGCGGAGAAGTGCGTTCCAGATTGTTGACTCTCCATCAAAAGAGCAATTGACCCGAATGAATGACCAGCCTTTGTGACTTTAAGGGGCCCATAATTGATTGATACCAAGGTCACACAAAACATCAGTATCAACCAAGAGAAGCAAACTTACCATCATATCGTTCCGCCTGCTCAGCCAATTTGGCGCTATAGACATAGTTTTCTCTGCTCTCCGCCAGCGCCATTTTGCTGATGACCACAGGTTTCTTTCAAGTAGAAACTTGGAAGACTGCGCCGGAATGTAAAAAGGGCAACTTGAACGACGATGGCAGCCAAAGAAAGCTTGGAAGCGTTTCTGAAGGAAAGGCGCAAAGGAATCTGACGAATCAGCAAACGAGCATTGAGCTGGACAGACCACGAGGCGAAAGCCACCTGTCAGGCAAAGCCTGCCCTAGCCCAACCGCTTTGCAAGCTCCGGAGGTTCCCGCCAGAAACCTGCTTATCCTTTTAACCCATGGATCCCCCCGGTAACATCCACCGGCTTGAGCATTGACAGGGTTGGATAGCTCTTGAGAATCGGGATCCAGTGGACAGAGGAGTCCCCCGGTTGGTAGCGGTATTTGGGCACACTAAACCACGCCCGACAACCACGGAACCAACGCATCAGGTGGACGGACTCTCTTGCGACCGTCCGATTCGTTTGCTATGATTCATGCTATCGTCCTTTGAAAGTGCTTACGGCGACCATGATCGGACTCATGAGCACTTCTCAACGGTACCGTGCGGCGTGCGCGCTGTAGGTAGTCGAGACTCGCCTTACACCGTCGCCAAAAACAACGTACCGTTAGTAGCTTTCATCCGATGATCGTGGTGCCAGTGCTCCATTGTAGGCAATTGACACCAGCATCCTTGTCGACCAGATACGGAACCTTCGTCAAATTTCGACGTTGTGGTTGTGATTGTTTCAGTGTCAAGCAACTAGCTCAGAGACTCGGACTGTCTTCCGACCCTTCGCTCGTAGAATGAACTCATCGAAGCCGTGGAAATCACATCTGACGGTGTGCATAGTTTGAGTCGCCCCAGCCCGGGCCACACTGACATCATTATGTCACATTATGTGTCTGTAGAGCAGGGGAGATCGGCCACCCGTATCCCTGAGGCTGGAGGGCTTAAAAGGCCCGCAGCCATCTCCTCTTCCGTCTGAAGGCGGACTTTAGATCAGAAGCAGAGGCTGGCAATGTCAGGCAGGTTTCAAAGACGGGAGGCGAAGTGAGTTGCCAGTGTTGCCAGTGCTTCTGGACTTACAATTGAATTCAGAGCTCAAACTAGCTGGTGAGGGCTTTGTAAATGATACAGACAGGATACTGACCTTACCGTGGTTGAAAAAGGCGAGGATGTGCTGACGTCTCTGGTGAGAAGCCTTTCAAAGATTATGTGTGGACCTTTTGACCATCAATTAGACAAAGCAGTGGTGGTTGTGCAATGGGAACATGGCCCTGCGAACTTTAAGGTTCTAGTGTGCGGGCACCTTTGACTGCAGCGAACGTCACTAAGTTGGAGGTTTGGAGGATTGCAGCATTTCTATGCACATGCTAAGCGTTTTCATGGCTTTTACGTGCCCTGGCAATCGGCCTCTGCATAGGGCAGCTAAGTCAGGTGGAATGACTTGGCACGTAATTGCCCGGCAAGTTCTGTACTCCGACTTGCACACCTGGAAAAGAGGGCCGTTGTTGTCAGCATTGGCACCGCAAAGGTTTGTGCTGGTGACTTGTCTCCATTCAGATGGACAAACTTGCACGCGTTACATTCAATTGGATCTTGTTTACTGCAGAGTTTTGGAAGTCCAGAATACTTGTGAGCATTTCTTGGCTTGAGAGTTTCATCTTCGAAGTTTGACCTAACCCCCTACGAGTCCTTTCATGTGGAAGCGTGGTGCCATGACCTTTTATGATGGGGTTTCTTTTGTGAGTTTTTTTGACCTGCTGCAATCAAGTTCATTGAGATTCTTCACAAAAAGGTGCAGGAGAAAATGGGGTGATCGTTGGACAGGTGACCGCTAAAATCTGCATAGCCTATGCTATCCATCTCTGGTCCCTACACATATCACTCTGGGCATGTGATGGTTTTGTCCCTTTGAGTGGACTTTCAGCTTCTGTGCTCAATTTCCCAGCTTACTTGCTGGCTGCAGGGCCCTAGATACCTGGCGCCCCTAAGACGACTGGCGGAGTTCGACAGCTAGCCCTGGTCAGTATGGGTTTAGCAAAGCGCTCGAGGGTTTAGCTCCTGACCCTCCAGCAGACTCGCCATGGATTCAAGCGGTGGCACCAATCACGCAAGTGCCGGGGCCACCGGCCAAGGTGAAATCATAATCTTGGACTCCGAGTCCCCCCTCCGCGAACAAAAGCGGAGCCGGAAGAAGCAGAACATGGAAGAGCAAAACAAGGGGGGCGAAAGTAAGACCAGGCGGAGGGTTGGCAAGTCTGAGCTCCAGGCCCTAGGACAGGCTGGCCTTCAGGGGGGTGTAGGCCGGAGCACGCGGTCGAGACAGGAGCCGAAGTCCCCCCGCCAGCTGCGATTAGCGCTTCGGAAGGCGGGCCCCACCAATCGGAATGCAGCGCTTCCGGCCTTGGACCTGAATGCCGCTTCCCAGGGGGGTGCAGGGAAGAGCAACGGCAGCCCCCCTGGAAAGCGGCTTACGCCGCGAAGCCCGGTTGGCTCCCCCCGGTGGCAATCCCCTGGGCGGCAGGGGGGGCCGCGGAGCCCGGTTGGGACCCCCCGGTTGCAGTCCACTAAGGAGGCCTGCCTGGCGCTGCCTGCGTCTCCGAAGCCCCAGGGGGGGAGCCCCAGGGATCCGAGTATGGTTGTCCGCTTCAATCTGAAGCAAGGGATGCGGGGACTCGCAGGTGAAGGTTCGGATGCGAAACCGAGGGTTTCAGAGACGCCGAGGCGGCAAGGGCTTGCGAGGGCCACGGTCAAGCCTGACGATGAGACAGATCTGGAGAGTGAGGGAGATGAGGGTCTTAAGATGGAGACTGGGAGGCAGAAGCGAGACGGCGGAAGTGGGAGGCATGGGGATTGCCAGGGGAGAGCTTCCAGGAAAGGGAGCATTGCGGTTGACGGGTCAGGGCAGGGTGTGGACGGAGATCTGGACAGAAAGGGGCCTCGGGTGCGCTCCGTGCATGATCTCATGGGGGCAGAGAGGAAGGACAGGCCGAAGTTGAGGGTGCGGATTGTGAGTCCGCCGTCCGGGGGTGGTTTGGGGGGGTCCCGATCCCCCGGGGACGGAGGAGGCGCCCAGGGGGCGTCGTTGCGGCAGGGCGAGCGGCCCCCGGGGAAGAAGCGGAAGCGGCCGCGAGACGGAGAGCCTCCCAAGATCGAGATCAGGATCAAGCGGAAGCACTTGCAGGGGCGGAAGGGTCCTGAAGGAGGTGAGACCGGCGGGGGGAGTGCTGTGCTCATGGATGAGGAAAGTTTTCCAGAGAGTAGAGAGTTGGCGGACGTACAGAAGCAGGACGAGCAAGCGGGGATGACAGAGTCTGAGTCGGAGTTTGGGGCCTCGTTGGAGAAGGGAGAATTGCAGTCAAGGGAAGATGGCCTCAAGACAAGGGGAGAGGACAGACTGGCTGATGGGAAGAAGAGAAAGAAGAAGAAGGGGTTTGTGAGTGGACAGGCGCGAGGGGGCAGCAAACTGCGGCCACAATCCGCAAGCTTCGGGATGAGTGCGGACGAGGCAGGAAGCGCGGGCGACTTGGTTGAGCTCCTAGGCAATTACGTCCCCCCAGTCAAGAGCGCCAGTGCAAAGCCCCGCCCGTCAGTGAGGGAGAAGCTGAAAACGGACGCGGAAATCATGGCGCGCGCAAACGAAATTCTGCAGCGGCAGGCGGTGATCGCTCTGGGGGGAAAGATACAGCCTAGCACGGAGCCCCCGAGACCGTTGCCTGCTGGGGCGGTTGCGGGGAAGTCGCACTGGGAGCATTTGCTGGCGGAGATGACGTGGCTCGCTAAGGACTTTGAGAAAGAACGGAGGTGGAAGCTGGGCCAGGCGAAACGGTGGGCGCTCAAAGCGAGCAAGGTGCAACTAGACGTGGAGGCGCGGGACCAGAAGAGAGTGCGGGACGAGGAGTCGCGGGTGCGCAAACTGGCGAGCGGGATCGCGAAGGAGGTGCGCAAGTTCTGGGTGAAGATCGAGAAGCTGGTGCAGTATAAGCACAGCGCTCTTGCGGAGGAAACGAAGAAGAAGGCGCTGGACAAGCACTTGGACTTTCTCGTGGGCCAGACGGAGCGCTATTCTACCATGCTGGCGGCAGACCTCCAGGGGCGGCCCGGCACGGGGACGTCTAAAGGTTCCGCTGGGGCGGAGGCAGAGCAGGGGACGTCTAGAGGGTCCGGGGACGAGCAGGGACCGGCTAGAGGTTCCGGAGGCAGGGTCGAAGCTAGCGGAAAGCCTGGAAAGTCGAGGCTCGCGCTGACGAATGGGAGTCTGGACATGTGGAGCGGGGAAGAAGAGGCGAAGCAGCAAGAAGGGGGGGATGATGGAGGAGCTCATGAGGCGGTGGCTGACGGGGGGGCGAAGCAGGGGCGTTCTGAAGGGGGGGGGAGGGTGGCGCATGCGGATGGCGACGATGACTTTGAAGTGGGGGAAGACGAGCAAGAAGAGGTAAGTGTGACGATTTTCAGTAACGCCCAAAGCTGGTGAGCAACGGTTAGCTCAGGAAAAGCTTCTGTAAGTGAATTCTATAATCGCTGATCTGATTCGAGTGGAGTGGATGTTGTGCATGCCGCATCCGGGTGTTTTCGCTGAAAGACCTCGCAGTGTTGGGGACAAAGTAAAATGGTGACTAGCCTGGACTGCCCGCGTCATGCAGTGGTCGCGTTTTGGTAGAGATGGAATCTTTGCGATATGGAGGAGGCAGCTTGAAATGATGCCCAAAATGTTCAAATCGGGCCACAAGCCGCTCTTAATAACTTCCTCATGAAGCTTCCCTCCAAAGCAGATTCCCCAAGAACTGAATCATTTAGGTGAACAGAGCCGAAATTGATGGACTATTTCTTTGTCATCTTGAGAGAGGGCTCACCAACCCCAATTCGTGAATCCTACTTGCCTGTGCGCAGGATGATGAAAGCACGCTGGAGGCCGAGATCGCGGAGGAAGAGGCGGGGTATGCGGACGAAATGGACGCCCTCAAGGCCGAAAGCGAACTGCCCATTGAAGAGCTGCTGCGGAGGTACCAAGGTGGGCCGCTCAATCCCGCACCGCTTATCGAAAAGCTTCCGCTTAGATCTACGATGGCTCAGAAAGATGATCCGATGTCATTGTTTTTGAACGCAGAAGAGAGTCCCTTCTCTATCTGAAGTAACTATTGGTCCGCTGCCGCATCTTCTCACTTTGCAAAGGGTGCTTTGCAAATTCACGAAGAAGTCTTCTATTTTCAAACTAGCGTGGAGAACACCTGGGTCTTTTATCTGAAACTGCTTAGTAAACGAGCAGGGAGTAATTCTTGCTCCACCAACTTTTCAAGGGGTTTGGCGATTCGCACCCTGTGCCTCGTGTTGGGCTGCTCACCTTGGGTTTGAGTTAGACCTCTTACCTTAAACCTGCGAGGACCTTTTCTTGAAAATCTTCAAGGACCCCTGATTGAATTGCAGCCATGGAAACCGACGACGAGTTCCGGGACTCTTCCGACCGCCGTTCAGACTCCGACACCCCGGAGCCCGTTCCCACCCGCAAGCGCAAGGCCGGGGAGGCTGGTGTGAACGCCCCCCGGCCGAAGCGTGCGCGGCGGCCCGTGAAAGCATCAGCGCAGCGGGAGCATTCAGAAGTGATGGACGGGGGCAAAGACGAAGAAGAAGAGTATCAGGGGGACGACGAGGGGGGGGATGACGAGGCGACGCTTGAGGAAGAGGAGAAGCTGGCACAGCAGAGCGGGGATCTTGGTAAGTTTGGCTTCTGTCTAGTTCGTCTGTTGGGGGGGTAGAAGTCGAAAATTGGTTGTTTTGTAGGTTGGGGAAAAAGGCAGGGGCCACCTGATGGATCGAGGACCCGCAAAGGAAAGAGCCGTGCTGCCTGGTCGTTTCCTTCAGTGCTTACTAAATCCTTCCTGCTTATGTTGGAGGAGTAACGATAGTGTGGCTCTGAGCGACATGGCTGCTGACAGAAGTGGAGCGCATTAATTTGCCATAACCACCCAGTGACTCCGTTTCTCATTTGCTTCGAAGGCTGGATTCTCATAGTGAGATCTGAAACCGTCCTCCGACTACCAGTGAGCTAAGCGGACAATTGGGAGAAGAAGTCGACGCTTCGTTTTCGCTTTGGAGGTTAATAGACTTTCAGCTGTCGTTGTCCTGGGGCTAGCGATACACTGATGGCTGGGCTTTACTTGAGGCAGCAGACGGTTGGCAATCTACAGCGGACGAGGCTGGACTGTGCAAACGCGTACAGAGGCGTGTTTGGAACCGGCGGCAATACCACAGCAGAACTTTGGAGTCCACCTCGAAACTTTCTAGATTCCCGTTGCTGCAATTTAGGCGAGTGTCATACTGGTGGCAGGCTAAGTTGAGCAGCAGACGCGTAAGCGGCAGTCACGTGGCATACCAGAGCGGACAAAGCTGGCTGGATTGTGCAAAAGTGTAAGTGAGTCACGTGTCTGGAACAGGTGGCGATGACGAGTTGGCCATGCTACAGCAGGAGAGCGAGCTCACTGTAGAGGAACTGCTGGCCCGCTACAAGGGCATGCGGGACGAGGAGTCCGCCGAAGAAGAGAGCTCTGGCGAGCGGAGCAGCCAGGCCGAAGGTGGGTGAAAGCAGTGCTTCGTCCCTCAAAGGAAGCAGAGTCTCTGTACGTGGGATTGGTACCAAGAGGCAAAGCCCTTTTGTTGCTTTGTAAGGGGCTTTACTCTTTTGAGACCTTGCGGGAAGAATCTGCCCAGATTATACTTCAAGTTTGTCTTCTCCTCAAACGTGCTGAGAATCCGAGATCTACCTCTTGACGGATTTATGGACACCCGCCAAGATGTTCCTCTTTTGGCAAAAAGCAGCGCCAAGAGATCCTGAAACATCATGTTCCGCGATTGATGGTTGGAGTATCGGCGTTGAAATTGCATGTGCGTGTCTCAGCAACGCCTACGGGTCTAAGATATTGCTGCTCAAGTTGCGACTGGTCAATAGTTAGTAATGCTGACTGATACGAAAAGGTGCACTCTCGGAAAAGGAGGGAAGGGGACGTCCCCTGGCCGATTCTAACGCGGCTGTCTTTCAAAGAATCCATAAGTTCTCTGGAGAAACACGTTGCGTCCGACAGGAGAACAGACACGACTTTTGAGCTGACCTCGCGAATGATCTGGCTCGTTGTGCTTGCAGACGAGTCCGGATCGGGGGAGGAAGAATCGGAAGCCAGCGATCACGACGAGCCGTCAGACGTCCCCAACCACACGGAGGTGTCCCCCGAGAGCGGCGTCGAAGAGGGTCCGCGACCAGGGGTCCCGGCAAGCCCTGAAATGACCCCCCCAGAAGGTCCATCTTTGGGGGAGCTTTTGGATTTGTCCTCGGGGGGCAGTCCAGACGGATTTGACGACGGGGAGGGGGGCCGGAGCTCGGACGAGAGCGAGGAGGAAGGGGGGGCGGAGTCAGAGGGAAAAGAGGGGGGGGGAGACGAGGAAGTGCTTGGGGTGTCTGCGCTTTTGGGAGGGGGGGGGGGAGGAAGATGGGGACACGGAAGCGGGCTTGTTAGCCGTGCGAAGAGCTGCCGCGAAGAGGGGGGAGAGGGCCAAGATGCGGAGTGGGGTGGAGGAGGAAGGGGGAGGGAGTGGGGGGATTGTGGGCGTGGAAAGGAGCTCTAGAGGGGACGAAGATGGGCGAGAGGCGGGGCGGAAGGCTAGCGAGAAAGAGGGGACGGTTGTGGAGGACGGGGGGGTGTCTCCGGAGGAGAAGGCGGCGCCTGGAAGGAATGGAATTATTGAGAAGGAGGCGGGTGAGCGGGAAGAGGAAGGGATGAGGTCCGAAAACGACGGGAAAGGGCTAGAGACGAACCAGGGGGTGCGAGACCTTGGGGAAACGTCTGTAGCGGAAGGGGAGAAGGCGGAGGCGAGGGGAGTGAATACCGGAAGGAGCGAAGAGAAGCCTGAGGGGGCTGCAGTGGAGTTGAGAAAAGGCCAGACGGGAGCTGAAGAGAAGGAGAGTGACGCTATGGAAATTGAGGTGAAAAACGAAGCGGAGGGCGCGGTCAGTGAGAAGGCGGTGGGGGCTGAAAAGACGGAGGGGAAAGCGAAAATTACGGAAGGGGGGGCTAAAGACACGGGGAGGAACGCTGCGGAAACGGAGGTGGGGTGTAAAGTGACGGGTTTGGCAGAGTGGGGGGCGAAAGAGAGCGCGGGCAAAGTCGAAGAAGAGGAAGCGGACGACTTTGACGAGGGGTCGGGTCAGGACCGGTTGAAAAACGCGGCTGCCGCGGCAATGGCCGCCCAACCGACGGGCTACACTCTGTCGACGACGCAAGTCCGGACCAAGGTACCGTTTCTACTGAAGCACTCGCTGCGCGAGTACCAGCACATCGGGCTCGACTGGCTGGTGACAATGTATGAGAAGCGGTTAAACGGAATCCTGGCGGACGAGATGGGGCTCGGGAAGACGATCCAGACGATCGCGTTGCTCGCGTATCTCGCGTGCGAGAAGGGCATCTGGGGCCCGCACCTGATCGTGGTTCCGACGAGCGTGATGCTGAATTGGGAGACGGAGCTCAAGAAATGGTGCCCGGCGTTCAAAGTGCTGACGTATTTCGGGTCGGCGAAGGAGCGCAAGGCGAAGCGGCAGGGGTGGAGTAAGCCGAATTCGTTCCACGTGTGTATCACGACGTACCGGCTTGTGATCCAGGACCAGAAGATGTTCAAGCGGAAGAAGTGGCGGTATTTGATCCTGGACGAGGCGCATATGATCAAGAATTGGAGGAGCCAGCGGTGGCAGGTGCTGCTCAACTTCAACTCCAAGCGGCGCATCCTGCTCACCGGGTGAGGTTATAAGCTCTTCGTTAAGAATTTGGTTGTCCTTTGGTGGTGTTTCAGGTTTGTGGTCAACCCAGCTGCTCTTCTGGACACTTTCATACAAGTTTTGATTTAAAGATTTCGATTGGATCAGGTTTCTGAGGTACCCCTTGGTTGGTTGTTGTTTTGACTATACTGGTCAACCCAGAGACTAAGTTTGGCAGTTTGATACATAGAACACCTTGTAGAAGAGTGTCTGACAATGTGAGGTTCTTTGCAACTTCTCTGTCCAGTCTGCTTTTATGGTGAAGAGTGATTCTTCAGCTTCTCGCTAAGTGGTGGATCGTGCTCAAAGCTTTCACGAGTTTCCCGTCTCCTTCTAGCTTTAGACGCAACCCCTTTCCCAGTGCTAATGTTAGTTACGGAACAACCCAATGGAGCTATGATCCATGTTGTCTTCCTGATGCCTCACGCCCTCCCGCTATAGTGCAAGTAGGCGAGTGCAGGATTGAAGAGCTGAGTGCTTTCTCATTCACACCCGTGCCTTCACTAACCTTGTTCTTGAACACTCTGTGCAGGACGCCGCTCCAGAACGACCTGATGGAGCTGTGGTCCCTGATGCACTTTCTGATGCCGCACGTGTTCCAGTCCCACCAGGAGTTCCGCGACTGGTTCTCCAACCCGCTCAACGGCATGGTCGAGGGCGCGGAGCAGGTCAGGGCCACTGTTCTGGGGCCTTTTCTTCTGTTTCAGTCGGGTTGCTCGTCAAAGATAATTGGTGTCACCTTCTTCTTTCACTTTTCCCTTGTCTGTTCCGGGTTGGCTTCTCTGAATCCGATTAGTTCCTCTGAGTTGCTCGACAGCATGATCCAAGGCGCTCAGCAGGTCCCTTCAGAATCACCAAACCCTAGGACCCCAAAAAGCTGAATCCTGATGATACTGTTGAGTTCTCAGTGTTTTGGGTTGTAAGATATCAAAGATCACGCGAAGAATCATCGTTTCGTTTCTTGGTATGCTTACCCAATTTATCAGTTCACTTTGTGTCTGACCGCGGCATAAGTGGGCGTTTCGGGTCCCTATAGCAGCTCGTCGAATGTTTACACCCCATTCTGAGGTCCGGCCTTCTTTGACGACCAACGAAGAACACTTTGAGCCGGCAGACTCCTCTCAAACGGCATTCAGATAAGGCATTTATTGGCCACCTTCAATCTGCAGATCAACAAGGAGCTCGTCGAACGGCTGCACTCCATCCTGCGGCCGTTCCTGCTTCGACGCCTCAAGCAGGACGTCGAGAAGCAGCTTCCGGGCAAGTTCGAGCACGTGATCAAGTGCCGGCTGTCCAAGCGGCAGCGCAACCTGTACGAGGACTTTATGGCGTCGTCGGACACGCAGGCCACGCTCGCGTCGGGCAACTTTCTGGGGCTCATCAACGTGCTCATGCAGCTGCGCAAGGTGGGGAGGATTTTGCAATTCTCATGTGTCCATGTTGAGGAAGTTTGGGCATGCGCTCTTTCTTTTGGAGAGGAACAACGGGATTGCGTTGTTCCTTTCGGGAGAGGAGTGCGATGAGTCTTCCTTTCCAGAAAAAGGTTGCAGTTGGTTTCTCTTTCAAAGGCGCTTTCGTTCTTCGGTTTTCCGTGATTCCAAGTTGAGGAGGGTTGCGATTCTTTAGTATCTTCAAAATCTTCAGGACCATTCTGGAGATGAGATTGGTAAGTTGAAAGGCCGTGCTCGCGTTAGGGGACTTTTTGGTGCTCATTTATTAACGTTCTCATGAGGATTGTATCTTTTGAACTCTTTCCTGGGTCGCTGTTGCTAACACTTCTGCTGCCTTTCGGTTGGGACCGGATCATGAAGTGCCCAAAGCTGAAATCAGAGAGTTGACAAACTTATAAACAGGGACCCTACCATTCTCTTCACATTTCTGCAATCTTCAATGATGCGACCTTTCGAAGGGCGCCAACGTTTGTCCTCCGTATCCCAACCAGTTAAACCCGTCACGTGTAGTTTTGAGAGGTCATGTTCCCGTTGAATAAGGGCAACAAAGATTTACTGACGGCGTTGCGTCACTCTCCCCGCAGCTTTGGACCAACTCTCGGCACCATGAGTTAATGCAACCGAGTTCGAACCACTTCTAGTATTTGGCTGCAAAATCGAGTAGTCACGGGAGCATGTTCACAAAAAAAAGTCCTACTTTGCTTTCCGCAGGTGTGCAACCACCCGGACCTCTTCGAGGGCCGCCCCATCGTATCCGCATACGACATGCCCCAAATCTCCCCCCAGCTCAGCAGTGACGTCATCAACGCCCTCAAACCGCACCCGCTGACGTCCCTTGACCTCGACGCGCTCAATATGCGGCTCATCGACCTGGAGGGAATGCACCAATGGGAGGCCGAGGAGATCTGCCAGCTGGCGACGCCTCGGCCGCTGATCGAGGAGATCGACGGCCCTGAGAAGCCCGCGAGCGCAGTCCCTGTGGTTGAAACGCCTGGGAACGTCCCAACCGCGAACGAGACCGAGGGCGAAAGGGCAGCGAGCGGTAACGGTGCCTCGACGAGCAGTACCGGTCCTTCGCCCGGCAGACCGCGGACGCTGTTGGAAGAGATCCGAGATGCGATCGAGGCGAAGCGGCTGCAGCGCAAGAAGGATACGCTCGCGTTCCTTGCGTCGCTGAACGTGCGTCGGTGCAATCGGCGGCCGGTCTTTGGCGCCGACGTGCGTGCGGCCGTCGAAGTCGTCCCCCCGGCCCTGACCGTCACCCGGTTGACCGCTAACCCGGCCCGGTACCTCGACTACCCGAATGCGCTAGCGGAGCTCGTCGTTTCGCCGGAAGGGCGGTGTGAAAAGGCTCAGGACCTGGTCGAAACGTTCGTGTTTGCGATTCCCCGGGCAAGGGCGCCCCCGCCCCGGCCCTGGTGCAGCCACCCGGGGGTTAGCGAGCAGTTAGCGAGCGAGACGAGGGAGGTTATGCTAAGCAGGGAGGTGGCGCCGCTGCTGACCCCCCTGCGGCAGGCAATCGTGCGGCGGCAGCTGTTCTTCCCGGACCGGCGACTGCTCCAGGTAAGTTCGGTCGCTGGGGTCGCATCGCATTTGCAAAAAGCTTTTGGCAGTCTGCTTTCATCTCCTTGCCACGATATCATCACAAGTAGGCAGTTCCATTCCCACTCTTGGCACCAAGTCCACAGGTATTGCACTGTGACAGAAGCTTCCAGTGCACCGATGGGAGCAAGCTACGCCGTCTGCTGGAGGACCTATTCAGACTTATGCAAGCACTTTGCCTACTTTCATCGCCTGAACCATATTCTGACGTCATTTATGCTTTCTCCGGTCGCTCTTCTTTCACACTCATTTCAACCCCCTGAGACAAGACTCTTCTTTCGGAAGGGTCGACTTCACTGCCTGCCGAGACGAACGGACGACTTCACGGAATAGTCGGTATTTAGGAAAGGCTTGACTAGAAATGACGGGGGTGGGGTCCTACCAAGTTTTCCGCTCGTGTTACCCCCCATCTCAAACGCTCCTCCCTGCCCCGACACCTTTGAGTAGGCTTGCGGAACCTACCAAATCTATCGCTCAGCCTTTCCCTCTTCCGTCCCTTGCAGTACGACAGCTTGTGGACCTTTTGTTCAGCGCCGTTTGATTCATAGAAGTCTTGTGATGAAAATGGACGGCGTTTCGGAAATCCTGTCACTTTCCCCCAATCATCCCTTCCTGCTCACCTTTTTTTTTGTCCTGTCCCTTGCAGTACGACTGCGGCAAACTCCAAGAACTCGCGGAGCTCCTGCGCAAGCTCAAGGCGGGCGGGCACCGCGCGCTCATCTTCACGCAGATGACCAGGATGCTGGACCACCTGGAATCGTTTATCAACCTGTACGGCTACACGTACATGCGCCTCGACGGGAGCACAAAGCCGGAGCAGCGCCAAATCCTGATGCAGCGCTTCAACACAAACCCTAAAATCTTCCTGTTCATTCTGTCGACGCGGTCGGGCGGGGTCGGCGTCAACTTAGTCGGCGCGGATACGGTCATTTTTTATGATAGCGACTGGAACCCCGCGATGGATCTCCAGGCGCAGGACAGGTGTCACCGCATCGGGCAAACGCGGGAAGTGCACATATACCGGTTAGTTTGCGAGAGCACGATCGAGGAGAATATTCTGAAGAAGGCGAACCAGAAGCGCGCGCTCGACGATCTTGTGATCCAAAGCGGGGGCTACAACACCGACTTCTTCAAGAAGCTGGACCCGATGGAGCTCTTCGGGGGCGCCGCGCCCACGCACGCCGCCGTTCCGCCCGCAGGCGGCGTTCCGGCGGAACGGGCGGACGTTCCGGCGGAACCGGCGGAACCCGCCCCTGCAGAGCCCACCAACGCGGAAGTCGAGGCGGCGCTTGGTCGCGCGGAGGACGAGGAAGATTACGCGGCGCTGAAACGGGCGGAACAGGAAGAGGCGCAAGACGCAGCCGAGTTCAACGAAGAGGGGGGGCCGGTGGCGGACGACGACGAGGAGGGGGGGGCGGCGAAAGGGGCCGAGGGCCCCCCCGCAAAGGGAGGGGAAGTCGCGGTGATTGAAGAGGAGGGGGACGTGCTGCGGGATTTGAAGCAGAGGGCGGCTGCCGCGGGGAAGGACGGAAACTTCTCGTTTGAGGATCAGCTGCGGCCGATTGAAAGGTGAGGTAGCAAATAGGAGACTGTGAGGATTTCAGCCATCCTGACATTCGCAGAAAACAAACTTGCAACTTGTAATTTGTCTTCCGATTTGGGCTCTGGTAAAAGGGATACTGGATGGGGAAGTGCGTCGAAAGGGCGCGTGTTGAGTGGAACGTCCCCAAGGCTGCAAACCAATTCTGCACGATTTCAGAACCTGGTCCTTCCAAACCTACGTGGAACACTGGCTTCTTCAATCCGCGAGGACTGATGATTGTATTGCACTCAGGGCATTGAAGCAGCTTTCTGTTTTTCCCAAATCATGCAAGCGAGTCTTCTCCATTGCATGTCAAGAAAGTTTCCAACAAGTTTCTGTTAAACAAACCCTTTGGAAGCAGCTCAAAGTGTTCTCCCAACGTCCGCTTCTTTTTTCAAGTATGCGGTGCACTGTTGAGAGGACGAGCTCGGCGTGGTGGATTCATACGCGGCGTATCCCTTCGTCAGAAAGTTTTCTACTCACTAACCTGGGATCAGTGGGCATTTTCTTCCTGTGCGTCGCCTCGTAATTGGTAGAACCAGGTCGCCGGACAGGGCCGACAGGCCCTGGCTGACTGGTGAAATGAGAGCGAGTTCTTTCGTATCACTCGTCTTCTTAGGTACGCGATGCATTACTTGACGTCCTCAGCGGGCTCGATCCGGAATGCCCGTCGCTTTGCCAGATAGTTGTCCACGAGCGTTTGATCAGTGGGCGATTTCTCTTCCTGTTTATCAGCTGCGTACCATTCATCTCCTCAGGTACGCGATGCATTACTTGGAGGACGTCTTCGGCGTGGTCGACCCGCAGGCGGCGCAGGCGGAGGTCGACTTCGAACAAAAGGAGTGGGAGCTGGATCAGCTGGAGAAGCTCAAGGTGATTCACGCCTCATCTTACGCTTCTTGTAATGTATTACGAGGTGCAAGCATGATAACGATCAAGCATGGTGGTTGAACGGTGGCTGTAGATCAACCAGCTGGAAAATCTTCAACGTGAATCGCCCTTCCTCTCACAATTTCTTCTCTTCAACCAGCTGGAAGCACATTCACCCTGTGCTCGACTGCCCTTCTGACTGGAGTTAGCATTATGGAGCCTTTTAACTGGCAGCTACACCTGTTCAACAAGAACAATGAATGACTGCTTCCTTAGTTCATCAGCCATGGAGAACGTGCTAAGCCATGCCTCTCTTTCCGATGGCTCAACGATCGGCGTCGGGCCCTGTTCGGTTTGGAGCCTTGTGTGCTCATAAATCAGGACGCTTTCATTTTGCTGGCGCAGCAGTTCGCTTCGTTTGTGGTTCTGTGGCGAGGGAGAGGTCAAAAGGTAGAACGTAGAATGGTAGGTCGAATGGTAGGAGCGGACACCCTTCAGGTCCACCTTGCAAGAAGCTTCATTCCCGCTTTCGTGCTCTAACACGAAAGCGAGTTAAAATCTCTAGCTCGGGTCCAGCAGCACGAAAGAGAGGCTGGACCGCAGGTTTGCGACCAGGCAGTAGTCTCGACACTTTGCCCGTACTACATGCCGACTCTTGACTGCCAGGAGAACTGCAGTGCGTGTGTAGATCTGTGAATGATATCGTGACCCTTTCCTTATGATGATTCCCTGACAAGGAAGCAGCGGACTCAGTGTAGGATGTTCCTCGTCGCTAGATTGTTTGCTTGACTCAGTGTTTGTGCTGACGCGTGCTGATACAATGCTTACGGAGCACCAACCCATGTCTCGATGTTTCAGGACCAATAACGGACTACGAGGAGGCCCATTGTGCGAAACATGGAGCAAGCGGACAACGCATATCGGCGCCGGTTCTTAAACAAAATCTTTCCGAAACCTCGCAGATCTGTTCTAACCTAAGCAAAGTGTTTCACAAAACTTACAGGAGCAACAAGAAGCGGAAGTGGACGATGACGAAGAGCACGTTGTGTTCACTGACTGGGACACGGAGCAAGCAAACTATGCGTAGGGCCGCCTCTTCTGAAACAGAACCTCTTCAAAACCTGCCAGACTATGTCCAAGCCAACGAAACTTCCTTAACCTTACTTACAGGACCAACAAGAAGCGGAAGTGGACGACGACGAAGAACAGATTGTGTTCACAGACTGGGACACGGAACAAGCGGACGACGCATACCGGCGCCAGGTGGAGCTGGCGGCCCAATGGGAGGAGGAACGGATCCAGGTTAGCCTACGCACTGTCTACTTTCGAAGGATGACGTCGAAAGAGCAGCTGTCGAACTTCGTTGATGCAATGTCTGAGGTTTGAATACGGCTTCTGGTGACGTTGGGAGAAGGGTGAGATGAATTCAAGAGGCTACAACGTTGGTTCAAAGCATTGCTCTGCTGGGTATGGATTTGGCGTGTATTCTTAGCTGTGACCTTCCCTCGGCTCTGTCCAATATGCTCAAAGGGTTTATCGTTGGGTCATTGTGCCCTGACTTGGTGAATTGTGCAACTTTATTGGGCCGCCCGCTTATCCGGCTTGGCTACTGCATTGTTCAGTTCTGCTAAGTCCCGACCCTTCGAATTTTCTCCAGGCGGAGATCGAGGCGGAACTAGAGGCGGAGCGCCGCGAGGCCGAGCGCAAGAAGGCGGAGGAGGCGGCCGCGGAGGAGCGGCGCCAGCGGATCCTGCGCAAGACGGCCAAGCAGGAAGAGCGGGTGAGAAGTTCAAGGAGTTTAGAGTTTTGGGGTTTCGATTCTGGGATATCAGGTCCATGGTATGGGAAAGTGTGATCTTGGTTATCTGGGCAGTTGCGAGGAAGCTAACCCTACGCAAGAATGCCAAACACAAAGAGCGGGTGAGGAGTTCGGGGGTTTCAGAGCGTCGGGTTTGGGGCTGGGTTCGGGTCTGGGTTCAAGTCCATGATTTGTGGACACTGGATTTTTACTGCTCGAACTGGCCAGTTGCGCGGAATCAGCGCCACTGGATCCTATGCAAGAAGTCTGGGGTGTTCAATCTGTCGGGTTTCGGCTCAGTCTTCGGCTTGGGTACGTATTCTGCTGCACTTATCATGACTAGTGAAGGAGCTCTGCGAGGGAGTCCTCACAGTGGATGCTCCGCTAGGAAACTTCAAAGAGAGGAGCGACATGCTATCTTCGGCTAAGGTTCTGTTAAGTTGCGGCGGAAGAGAAACTAAAGTCTTTTGCTATCAGAATGCAGACACTAGCGGGTTACAGAGATATGCTTACTTTCAGTCTTCTGTACTTTCGTTGCTATGGTCCACTTAAAGAGGGCGTGGCGATACGACAAAATCGCAGCGACAATACGAGTGAGAATGCTGGTATGTGGTTGCTAAGATGATACTACGTGGTCATCGAGCTGAAGTCATTTCCTGGCGACAATCAACCTGATACTCCGGGCTGTCTGTCGCTCTTGACGTCACTGCGGACGCGTCCGCCAACGCCCTCTTTAAATTCGCAAGGGACAGAACCGGAACCCGCACACCCAGTCTTTTCGGCCAAGAGGTCTGGCAGCGTCCTCTGCACTTTTGGAGTTGAAAAGGCGAAGCCGGCTCTATTCAGCTATCGCTTCCTGAACTCCAAACAGCAGACTTCGTAAAACGCAACATCCATACTGTGAGGCCTGCACTCCTTGCAGCGCACGGAGTTGCGAACACTGCGCATTTGCTTGCCCAGCTGTCAAAACCCCTTTGATGACTTTACGTCATATTCAGTACTTGGCCTCAGCTCCCAATCCCACTGACAAGGTTTTCAAGAACGAGCCTTGTCTATGGATCCTTCCGTTCGTTGCGCTTACATCGTCATCTTTGTTACAGCCGTTAAATGGAAGGGGGACCGTCCTTTCCGGTTCTTCGAAGTCCCCCCGCTGAATCCACCACTTCTTCTTTCTGAAAAAACGTTTCAAGAGCATGAACTTTCTTTTCGTGATGTGCGCTTTCCATTACTAGGAGGAGGAAGCGGCGCGGCGCACATGGGAGCGGCTGGACGTCATTGAGCTCTGATGTTTCCTCGCGTCCAACCCTACTACACAACCACAAGAAACAAAAAGTAAATAATAACCGGTCAGGAATCTGACACAGCGTCTCTTGTCACAGGTGCGTTTCCTGGCCCAGCAGAAGGAGGAGGAAGCGGCGCGGCGCGAGCAGGAGCGGGCCGAGGCGGCGGCGCGGCGGCACGCACGTGGTTCAAGCCACAGCGGCGACGACACGCCCATCGACGGCATGCGCAGCCCCTCGCAGCGCAAGCGCAAGGTGCCGAAGTGAGTCGCTTTCCGCGCAGGCTTTTGCTTTTGTTGCCGTTTCTTTCGCCTAGTCTTTTTCTTCTACTTTTATACTGCTCCGCCTCTATGTTCCTTGAGTGGCAGGAAACCCCTCGCAGCGCAAGCGCAGGGTGCCAAAGTGAGGCGTTTCTCACGGGCGTTGCTTATCTTGTCCGTGCACCATTTCACCATTTCGAGCATCAAAGGTACTCAGGAACCCTCTTTCAGCAGGAACGAAAGCAAAGAAACGCTACACCTGCTTAAGCTGGGCCGCTTTGAAGTTTTTGAACTGTCGTTGTTTGTTCGAACTGTCCTCCTATTTTGCATCACGGTGTCAGCTACTTGCAGTGGACGCTCGGTTGTATTGCAGCTTCTCGTTCTCCTTACTAAGTTGAGTCCTTTGACAAGAGGAAAGTACATTGTTTTCACTTTGTCTCTTACCGTAGAAAACGGTTTTAGCGACTGGTATTAAGGTCTATTTCTTCCTTCTATTAGGTACCTGGACGAGTTCGTGGAGGACGAAGAAGGCACCCGCCTCACGCCCACCCTCACCGCAGGGGGCTCAAACGAGCCCTTCTCGGGCCCCCCTGGAAAGAAGAACAAGAAGAAAAAGCTGTCCGAGCTCGGCGCACCCTCTCTCAGAGAAGATTGGTCGTTCGATTTCGGCTACCCGTGGGAAAACGCGTCGCTGGGCGAATCTGGGCCGTTGGATCTGGACGGCAGCAGGGATACGGTCCAGAAGAAAGCGTCTGCAGCAGGGGGCGTGTTCACACTGCCTTCTTCGGGGACGTTACACAAACCGTCCCAGACACTGGAGCTCTTCCGGCGGCGCAAGGCGGAGTTCGAGCGGTCTAGGGGCGGGAGAGACTTCACACCGTGGAAGCACGCTGAGGACGTCATACTGTGTTCAGCTGTGGTGGAGCTTGGTGTAAATTGGGACGTGGCAAGCGACGTGCTGGCGGGGGTGCCAGACCTGGGGCCTCACCGGGGGAGGAAACGCTCGCCCGAGCAGTGCAGGGAGCGTTACGCCGCCTTGATGAAGGCCCACGGCGTTGCGCCAGCTGACAGCGACTCGGTTCCAGCTGTCAAGGACTTGACGCCAGCTGTTGGCCCTTCAAAACCAGCTGGCGAAGTACCGGCGACAGCTGTCGGCGTTCAGGCAGAGGGGAATGATGCGGAAGGGGCAGAAACTGAGCGGAAAAGCGAGGCTGCTTCGGGGAGTGCGGTGGATTCTGGAGGGTTAAGCAAACCGCTCGAGCTGAACCTTCCGCCAGCTGGCGAGCCGCCATCGGTCGTCTCCACTTCGGCCCCTGACCAAGGCGGAGTCGTTCCGGCTATCAGCACCGACGGTGTGAAGAAGCCCGACGAAACGGCCGAGCCTCCACAGTCCGTCCGCCCAGAGAGCCCATTCACACCGCAGCCGGCGATCACAGAGGAGCAGGCCAAGCTGCTCCTAGAGAGGGTGACGTCATCCCCGGGTGACGTCGTCGTGGCGCTGCCCCCCGACTTCGAGAACGCTGTGCGCGCTTCCCAGCGGCATCCGCAGACGCTTTCGAAAACCACGCAACCGCCCGCCGCGCCCGTCCCCTCACCAGAAGGGTTAGGGTTTATCCGAGTCGACCAGGAATCAGCCGCGGTGGTTAGCGCTAACCACGTGGCTCCGCACCCGTCGCACCGAGCGGCCGGAAAGGACGCGTTTGAGACCCTGGCGCGGTTAGCGGGGAGGCCGATCAGCGAGAGGGAACCCGGGCTTAGCCCCGGTTTGGAGCAGGATCTGGGGTGGGTTACGAGTTTTGCGGCGCAGCCGCCCCAGCCGAAGCTTGTGGACTTGAATGCGTCGCCGGCCGATTCGGACCGGACGGAGACACCGCCTCTCCAACCTAGTTCCCTGCCAGCCGCCCTGCTAACCTCCTCACAAACCATTGTCGGGCAGCAATTAGGTTTCTCTAAACCCGAACCAACCCAACCGAGCCAGGCAGGCCCGCCGCTTCCAGCCCAACAAACCCTTCCCCCAACAACGGAACAAGAGCCTAAACCCGACTTCAACCCGGTTCGGCAGTTCCTAACCCAAGCCGCGGACCTCGGACGCCTCGCTCGGGCCGAGGTCTCGGACAGCGACGAGGAGGAGCTCGCGGCCGCGACGGCCGGCTTTGCTGACGTCGTCGACCCGGCCGCTGACGTCAGCGTCGTCGGGGGTGACGTCAGCAGGCCCGGGGAGGGCTTGGCGGGGTGGATGGAACTGCTGCCGAAGGTGGAGGAGCCGAAGGATCTGGGGGCAGTCGCGCTGAAGAAAGGCGAGGTGGCGGAGGGGAGATACAGGTGAGGGGCTGTTTGCAAACTTCTCAATTGGGATCGTCCCTTTTACTTTGTCTGATTCCCAACAATTTGCTAGACCTTTGGCGTCGTAGCCCCCGTGAAGATGCGTCCTGGCTACATTAGATAGCGTGTTTGGATTCCGAACCTTCGGTCGAGATATTTTCAGAGGCACAAGGAATGCTACAACTTCATGAAAACTTAGCTTACAGTGCTCCGAGTTCAAAGGAAAATTGCAAGGCAATCAGACTCCCTTTGGAGTGCTGCACATCCATCCTTTAGCTAGTATCTGAGCTGGCTTAGGTCCTTTTGCGATTCCCTAGAGACCGCGAATACATATGGCATTTTCGGGCACCCAACCTTTGAAGCCAAGTTCAAACGAGACAACGTTTAAAGCACCGACCAGATGTTTCACAGGAGCATCGATGATTAGCACAGTTGAAACCTTATTCTTTCTCTTCCATCACGCTGAAACCACGAACGCGTGTATTCGCGCCCCTGATTTGGGTGCGCGATCGGTTTGCAGGGTCGCCGCAAACCTGGCCCTCAAGGGCGACATCACCGACTGGGCAGAGGGCGCGATGACGGCCTTCTCGGCGGAACCGGAGGCGGCCCCACTGCCGAAGAAGGCGCCTGCGAAGAAGAAGTGAGGGATCGGACGAGGCCTAGAATTTCCTGTCCCCTTTTTTCTCTGGGTTTGTTTTTTCTTTTCTCCAGGCCGCAGCCACCAGCTCGCACCTTAACTGTTTAGAAGCGGATACGACGTGGATGAGTGTGGTTATAGTACTAATCGACCAGCCGTCGTTCAAACCAACCGAACGTGGTTTGAAAAACTTCAAAGAGGGTCCAGCACCGTGTCAAACGACACTTTCTTTCTGAGTTGTAGAGCTTTTCGAGTCTTGGAGTTCTGATTTGGTGCGCTTGTTCTTTGAAGCAAAGCGGAATAGAAATTTTGATCACCCACGTGTCAACTGCATATATATGCGTATGAAACTCTTTTTGCAGGGAGCCTAAGGAGCCCAAACCCGCCAAACCCCGCAAGAAGCTGCGCCAGGGTGAGGAGGACTTGGAAGACATTCCCATCAACAAGATCAAGCTGAAGGTTTCCAAGGGTTCTAAGCCACTGGGCAGGCCTCGCAAGTCACCAGCACCTCCCGGGGGGGCCGCCAAAGCGGCGAACGGGCCCCCCATCCAGGCCGCACATCCTTCCGGGGGGGTGGCGAAAGCAGCGGACGGAACCCCCGTGAATATGTCCGGGCTGGTGGGCAAGCTGGGGGGAGTCGTGACGTCTTACACTGGGAGTGGTGATGTCAGCAGAGGATGGGGTCAAGGTGGGGGGGAGCGGAGCGTTGCCCCGTCGAATGGGAGTGCGCCAGCTGGCGCGGGAGCGGGCGTTGGTGCACTTGGGTTAGCCCCGGGTTTGCTGCAGGGTCAGGCTAACAGCGTGCTGAGCGGCGGCGTCACCGCAGCCACAAACTTGGCGAGCCCAGGTGCGAATCTACAGCGGATCAATGTTTCGGGGGGGGATGCGCAGGCTGGCTTTAGCCCGTCGGACAGTCCCCCAATTGCGGCGCTTGCCAGGAAGCCTCTCGGAGGTGGGCTCCTCCCTAAACCAGCCAAGAAGAAAACCGGGTTGGGGGATGGTCAAGGGGATGGTAACCGGCAGTTCGCGACTGTCCACAGGGGACGCGGCAGGGGGGTCTCGGAAGGGGGCAGAGGGAGGGGGGGAAGAGGCAGAGGGCGAGGCAGGGGGTTAGGATCTGACGTTTCGGGGCGGCTCTTTGACTCGAACGACAAGCCGCCCCCCTCTCCAAGCGCAGGAACCGTTTCGCCCTTTGGCGGTGTCCAGAATTTGCTGCAGGGGGTTCCTGTCAAACCGGATGGGTTTGCTCAGGGCCGCCCCCTGACTGCGGTAGCTCCTTCCGGGGGGGTGGTTGCGGGGCAGAAAGCGGCCCCCCTGAGCGCGGGGTTGCACAGCTTTGGCCCATCGTTTGGGGCGGAAGGGAGGGCCTCTGTCGACGGATCCTCGTTCCGGGGGGGCGATCTGGCAGCAAATCAGGGGGGGGGCCAAAGCACCAGCCAAAGCATACGGATGAGATTGGAGCGCTCTTTAGATCCCCGTCAAGAGGCGCAGCCGTTGGGCGCAAAGGGGGGGCACGCGGCAGATTGGACCGGAGGGTTGCGTGCGCCCCCCTCATTCCGGGGGCTGGCTTCCCCGACCGCAATCCCTGAGCACCGGAAGAAGTCCGCCGTTCCGGTTTTGGACCTGAACGCTGAGCCGAAGTCTCCTGGGGGGGTAAAGAAACGGCCCCCCCCTTCGGCGCTGTTGAATGAGGACACCCCCCTGCAGCTCGTGATTGACAGGGCGGCGGGGAAGAAGGCTGGGGATCGGCCCCGACCAGGGGGTGCGGTTTCGCTTCAGGGGGGTACGGTTTCCGGACAGGGGGTTCCGGTTCCGGAGCATGGGGCAACGGCGCGGGGGGGCATCGCTAGGCCCTCGGGGAGCGTTTCGAGTAGCGCGAAAGGGGAGGGGACGGCTGAACGGGGAATTGCTCAGGGGAAGTCCGTGGACTTCGCCAAAACGGCGCACTCGCCTCCGGAGGAAGCCAAAACTTTCCGACCGAGTGCGGAAACCAACCAGCGGTCACCGAGTTGGCCGGGACCCCCCCTTGCGGAGCAAAGACACTCATTCGCGGGGACAACCCAAACCGCCCCCCATTCCGGGGGGGAGCGTGGTCCGCCGAAAAGCAGCCCCCCCCAGCAGCGTGTCACATTTTCGGGGTCCGCCCAGCACGAAGCGAGAGGGTTCGGGGGCCCTGTTGAGAGACGGGCCGACTTGCCCCCGGGCTATTCCGGCAGTGGCGCCGGCGTCGCTGTGCCCAGCAAGGCCTTTTCCGGACAGCAGCGCACGGAATCTTTCTCACCCGACCGGAACCGCTCGAGCGGCTTTGCTGACCGCGGGTTAGGGGTTAACCCAAGGGGGAGTCCCCAGCAGAGGGTACATTCAGGGGGCAGGGGAGGCATGCAAACGAACCCCCCAGAAGCGTCGCTTCCAGGAGGGCCGCTCTTCGGCTACCAACAACCGCCCCAGCCCCCGCCGTTCTCAGCCCCCCAACCCACTCCGCCCTGGATGACGTCACCACCCCGCGCGCCGCAGACGAGCCCGCCCCGGATGACGTCACCTTACCGCAGCCCGCCACGTGTCACGTCCCCGTACCGCCACCCGCAGGCGAGCCCCACCAACCGGCTGACGTCACACCAGAGCCCGCCGGGGCGGGGCCCTGTCGTGACCGGAGGCGCGCTACGGGTGGCTGGGGAGACGCGCAATTGGGCCGGACATGGGGCCCTTTCGGACGGCGAGGACGAGCTCCCTGAGTTTGTTTTGCCCGAGCCATTCTCGAACCGGCCCAACTTCCCAACCCTTCCAAACCCTGGGGCCGGAACGGCGCCCCCGCCGCCGTACTACGGCGGCCAACCTCCGGTGCCGAACCCGCACCAAGACATGCGGGGACCGGTTCGTTTCTTGGGGCGATCAGACAACGCTCCGGATGATGGGTTACCCCCCGGGTTCGGTCGCCCGCAAAACCCCCCTCCCCAGCCGAGGGACTTGGACTTGCCGCCTGGGTTCGGCCGCTGATGATGCCACTGAGCTCTGAGAAACTTGCGAAGGTTCGCACTTGGGAAACATTGGTCGAACATAAAGCAGAACGTATTGTCCGGCCACATCTTTGGCCCATCTCCGCTTATTTGTGTGGGGAGTGACCGTTGCACCAGGTTGCTACACTGGACTTTCTTGCTTTGATCGTCATGGATGTAAAATAGATCTTCAGCGTGCTTCCGTTGAAGCATGGCGATCTGCAACGTATCGACTTTTGAGAGCTTACAGTGCCAGGTGTAGGGTCACTGTCTGCCTGTTTGGAACGTACATGCATACATCATTGCACGTTGCATGAAAGCGTCAAGTGGCTGGCCGTACGAAAAATGCGCACCATGTGCCGCGCCAGCCTAGGCTAATGTGACTATTGCCTGGCCAATTGCATGTGCAAATCATTGAGCTTGGGCCGTTATATCTTGTAGTACATATTGCAATTGTCGCGGAAGCTGCCAGAATTCTCCGTTAGAGCTAGCTCATTGCATGTCGAACCGCGTACAATGAGTCAATTAATTAATTACCGTTAGCCGCCCGGCCTGAATCGGATGGCAACGGAGCATGATAGCTGGCGCCAGCTACGGCGCTGGATGGCAACGTGGAGCATGATCTGTGCCCGGACACGGTGACATGGCGGCATGATATGTACACATGGTCACTCAAACCAACATTGCGCATATAGCGTCATGTCATGCAACCGTACGTTCTCATGGGGCTCCAATGATGCATTTATGTACACTTGACAGAATCTGGCGGCTATAGGTGAGCGGGCTTCCATGCAATGACTTGCGCAATTTGACTAGGTGCAGACCTTTGACGGTCTAGTTGGAGGGCCGATCCAGCTATCGTTGGGCCAAAGTGGTACTCAGGCATTCAAAGTTAAGTTCACGTTTGAAAATCTACCAGCGAGTGCAAGTGCAAATATGAAGGTTTATGAGGTCTTTAAGTTCGACTCTATACCGCTTAGTAGTTCCATAGACTTTAAGTCCAAGCATCTAATCCAATAGGAGACAAAAGTTTGTACCTGGAGCAACTCCAAGCGCTCGTGTCCTCATTGCAATCCTGTTTAAGTGGCCTCAACGCCGCAACGCTGCCGTACAAAAGAATGTTGAAGTAGCTTGTTGAACGCACATCGTTTCGATGTGCTCATTAGTTGTCCTCTTTCTGGAAGAACATCTGCACAAAAAATATCGATGCAGATCCTTTAAAGCATCCTGACAGTCTTTTGCTGCATACCTGGAAGCAACTTCACAGACTCTGAAGTTCAGAGGTGGGGAAACCGGGCCGACACAAATGCGCAAGGAAACATGAAATGTGGTCCTTCACTTTCTTCCTTCGCTTTCTGTCTCGTCAAAACGAGATGACTGCATGCGCGTACCTCACTTGCGAGCAGTCCAAATATAGAAGCCAAGCAGACGTGTCGGGTTCGCTTGAACTCACCCGCCATAGGCAACCCTTCAAGCATGCTTCTGTGCAGGCCTGCAAGAGTAATACACAAGAGTGATTCGTATAATGTTGCGTGGTGTCCCTAGAGTATGCGCCAATACATCTTGCCCTGACAAGAGAGCAGCTCCAGACCTGATTCGAAATGGAAAAAAAGAAACAGGATCGCATCCTGAACGTAGGAGAGTAGGTACTCAAGATATGAAACCTAAGGACTCTCCCCAGTGGTGTTACTTCCAACATATTCCGTTTCGTTATCTTGTCTGCTTTCATTGACCATTGTTGCCGCCATTCACGTTGCTAAAGGATTCGTATTAAAGCGTCACGTTACAAGTAGATCAAGACCCAGATTAGCGAACTGCTTATCGAGCCAAAAAGGAGCTGGACGGAAACGCTGCCGGGTGACCTTGAAGAGTGATGAAAGCGGGTTGGAACCCTTCCGCATATGGCAAAAGGTGTCTATAAAGCGCCTCCGTTCGGGGACCAGCCTCTTGTCATTGTTCTTTTATGTCGCCAAAAGGATTGGTCTATCTTCAATGCAAAAGAATGCCAGGCTGTTCGTACACACAGACTCGATACTTTCACTTTGGAAGCATCAGATTTAAGAGTATGGGTCGTACGAAACTATAACTCCCATCCAATTGGAAGGATTCTGGTGCCCTTGAGTCGTGCTTCTCTGTCTCCGTTTGGGAATCAGGTACGTTAGGCCTTGGTTTGACAACCAGGTTCAGAACCGGGTTAGACAACCAAGGGCGGAACGGTGCGCCCTCGTCGAAATCGCGTTCGATCCACTCCACTTATAGATGGTAAACGTCGATTCCAGGACAGCTGGGCCCATCTGTAAACTGAGTGTCTGCCTTAAAAGTAAAGGAGTCTTTCAGCCCTACCTTTGACTTGACTGGATCGCCGGGTGATCGGTCGACCCAGCTGGACCACTTGTAGTCCCTGATGGTGGGGTCCTTGAAGCACATGTCTTTGCAGGAGCTCTGGCCTATAAAGGAGTAGCAGAGAAGCAATTTCAGCATAAACATGAGGGAGGTCCGCCGGACAATTTCACGGACCCAGCATACTCTTCCGAAGGAAACGAGTTTGCGTCGCAACTAATAATCCTTGTTTCAACCTCACAGTCCGACAGTCAACCTCCTCACGTATACATGTATTCCAGGTCGTCTGTTCAAAGTTGAAAACTTTGACTGTGTGTGCTCGCTTTCGGCAGAAAACAGCTCCTGAAGAATCCAATGAACGACATTTGATCAACCATCAGAACGTTCTCAGTTAGATGCACCTCGATTCAATCACAACCACTGCGTTCCACATAAAGAACACGAGGATGTAGCAGCATGCATCTATGGGATGTTGATCAAAAGGTCGCAGGGACGATAAGCAAGAGGGAGACACTGGCTTACAGTCTTTCCAGTCACCCTCCAGATTGCACCCCTGCAGAGGGAGGATAGGACCTCAGCATTCTAATGGAAGTTGCTGAACAGTCTCACTCACCAGTTGAGCGCAAGCTTGAGCGTTTGGTCTAGACTGACACACTTCAACCCTGAGCAACTTAAACTCAGACAATTGTCTATCAAAATTCAGGAGGGCCCCTTTCAGATGTGACACTGCACTGGTGGGGTTATTCCAGTGTTCAACTTCCAGGGTAACCTCCTGAATATTTTCTTGAGTCAGCCAATTGCGAGGACGCACTCTATTCGTCCAACACTCGTAGGCGCCAAGGATCTACGTAGCGCATTGAGAAAGCAGGGCTGATCGTGTCAAGATTTGGCTCCTTCCCCTGACTTTTTCAGGAAGCTGCACCAGTGTATTCAGATAATTAAATGTGAATCCAACTTGCACAACTGCCGGCAGCTACCAAAATAACTGAAAAAGGATGGAAGTGGATTGACCAATGAGATCTTTCTTTCCCCCGTGATGTCAATCCAAAGTCTTACCTTCTTACAGTAGATCCTCCATGGCATTTGACTGAACCCGTATGATCCTGTGCAACACCTGCTCAGGGACAGACCGCAGCTCTCAGATCAGGGGCTTGACGATAGCCCTTCAGTTTTGCCTGATTCAACAGCAATGAGAAGACACACAACAAGCCTGAACTCCCTGACAATTTCCTTGGCCCTGCACTGAGGGCATTGTGAATCAAGGCAGGTGTTTGGACAACTTAAGCGGACTCCGCAAAGACCTGGCAAGCTAGACAGTTAGGGAGCAGCCTAGAACTCTTCATTCCCTCATTGCAACATCAAGGGCAACTCCTGTATTTGGAGAAACTCAAGGGAGCATACGCAATTTCACCATCAAAGACTTCCAAAAGTAAGCCCAATTGGGATTGCCATTGTGACGTCACTGGCAGCAATCTGACAAGGGGGTGCAGAACAGTTTCTTTGCGCCAGATCTTTTTGAAAGACTAGAATGTACAAGGTCTGTCTCCTCCTTCAAGTGTGGCGCCTGGAATCGCGACCACACTTTCCAAGCCAGAGACTGTGTTTTGAGCTCACTCTTCGCAATCAGTCCCCTTGGCTCCGCACCCCTCTAGCTTTGGGTTCTCGCTTGCCGTGGTCCAATCAGTGGGTGCCACAGCGCTTATACTCGGCACCACATTCTTGGCGCCGTCATTGGCAGCCGCTTTTGCAGCCATCAGAAGTTGATGCCGCCGTAAGCTCTCAGTTTACCCTGCTTTTGTTTGCCAACTCCACCGAGTTGATCTTGTGAAGGAGAGAATGAATGATTCCTCCAGATGAATTGAGCACTGCTCTCAAAAAGTTGGTGCACCTGCTCGCCTGACCACTAGCCCGACATTACCTGCCCGATGAGCTTTGCTTGTGGTATGCGAGATGCAAATTAACCACTTACAACCTCATTGGCATGGGGGAGCTGTGTTGCAAGCGCTCTCCTTGCTCCACAACTTCTCGTGATGCCTTAATTGGACCTACCGTCTTTGGTCATCTGCAGCCACTTTCCATGCTCCGAGTCCAATCAGCAGGATGCTGCTTCAGCCTTCAGGAATCAGGAGTCAGGAGTGCCCCTGGGCCTCACTGTAGTACCGGTATAGCATATACCGTATGCAGATATACGGTACGTCGTAAGGTCGTACTGCTAACTTTATTGTATTATAGGCAAACAAGAATCCAGGGCTCCGAACAGTACAGCGAGCCTTGGCAATCTGGTCAGCAGGGGTGGGGCAGCAACGTCGGCGTATAGTACCTTCTCTTCCACCTAGGTATACCGTCCCCCTATGGGACGAAGTGCTCATCGCTTATGACAAACTTGCCTTGCAGTGGTCATCAAGCAAAGCCTTGAAAAGGTTCCTCTCCAGCAAAACTTTTGCTCTTGGCCCTTTTCCTGAAAATTGAAATTAGCGCATGGACCTGATCGAAAGAATGTTGTAGCTCAGGAGCAAAGCTTTTCTAAAGCTACAGCATTGGTCCCAAGAACACCCCCAAGCGACATGCGAATACCGGTACGCGCATGAGTGTCCTGTTTTCTCGAAAAGTTTTGCAATGCTGTGCACTGGTGTCGTATGATGTTTCGCAATAGTAATGAGGATCTTAAACATTCTGAACTCTGTTCCAAGTCTGTTTCTTTGGGAGTCGTGTTGGAATTAGGAGCTTACATGCAGGCAGAAGACTTTGCTTCTTGTACTTTGATATTGAACGGACACCATCAACTTGACATGTTTTCTAATATTGTCTGTCTGCTTGTAAAAAAGTCTGTCCTGGGGAACTGTCGGCACTACTTCCTGCAGGGTGGCGTTCTTCAAAAGTGACCCTTCCTTGGACCGTTGGTGGTGGTAAGTCTTTGAATGAGTAGCTGTAGTTGAGTTCTCCGTTAACTTTATTTTGCTCTTTCCGTGGAAAATGCAAGTGAAGAAGAAACTTTACTCTGCAGGCCTGCACCGGAGCAGACCATCCTTCTATGTGTAGAGGATAGCAGCTGCAGAGTTACATAAGGAGCTTTCAAAGCGCCGCCGGAAACTTTCTCAAGAAAGCTTCGGACTCACCACCAGAGGTCTTGAGATTCTAAGAGCAGCAGGTCAAGCGAAGAGTAAGCTTGGAGATTACTCAAACGGCTCCAGGATCTTCAATTTGGTGCGTTACTGCAGGTGTTCCCAAGCTCAGGGATGAAAAGCACTTTTGGAAGTAGGATATCCCGTTAGGCCCCACTTCTGTTGGGGAGATTGGATTCCGGATCAACAGCTTGCCGTAGAGAACTGAAGTGGTGAAAAGACAGGAATGAGGACAGTGACAGAAGACTGATGTAAAGAGCAAAAAGAAAGAGGGGGATTAAGAAGAGGAGGGAAGGGAAAGAGACTCTTGAGAGACTCGCAAAACAATGGCGCAGCGCCGGCTAGGTAGTCAGGTTGAGGAGCCAGACCTCGACCTATATGGCATCCTCAACGTTCCAAAAGACGCGTCGGACGACGAACTTCTCAAGGCCTACCGCGGCCTGGCAATGCTGTGTCATCCTGACAAGGTCCCTGGAGGCTCAACCGCTCTAAAGGCGGTCGCAACAGAGCAGTTCAACCGAATACGGGACGCATACGAGACCCTCAGCGATCCACAGAGGAGAGAGGTGAGCCTGGGGAACGGAAAGGAAAGGTCGTTGGCCATCTGAGTGAGAATATTGTGAGATAGGTTGACTTTATACAATCCGCATGGGCTGTTTAAGCGAATTAAGGACCACTTTTTGGATGGAGTAGAACAGAAGGTCCAGGTTTATGCCAGTAAAAATACTGGCTTTTAATTATATTAAACAAGGTATTATGCCTCTACCTAAAGGTGGGGCCTAATGTTCCAGTGTGCCTCAATCCTTCCTGCCTGTGCCCCAGATCTTTGACAATTACAAGGAGGAGGGTCTCACTGTCGAGTTTCTGTCCTCCTGAGCTTCAATCGTTGACAACCAAGGAAGAAGGGCCTCATCCGGTCTGATTCCTTCCCTCCTGTGCCCCCAGATCTATGACATCTGTGGGAAGAAGGGCCTAGTCTTGACTCAAACCTTCCGTCCTATGTACCGATTGATGACAAAACCAGGAAGACGGGCCTCATTTTGTCTGATTCCTTGCCTCCTGTGCCCCAGATCTATGACATTTACGGGAAGAAGGGCCTTGCCTCGGGGATGGACCTGGGGGAGCATCTCGGAATGAAGGACGAGATGCGAAAGGCTTATGAGCTGTATCAAATGCGGCAGGTGAAGGCTCTTCAGACTCGAAATGAAAGGAGGGTTTTTAGCATGTTCATAAGCAAGTCCAATTATGTGCAACATCAGTCGGTTGTTGTGCAAGGACGAGTCTCCAAGCAGTTTCTGAGTTGTTCTTAGGCTAGGAAATTTTCGGCAGTTCATCGGAAAGTCGTGTGATTCATTTGAAGGCACGTCAGTTTTCAATTATCATGAATAAGAGTCTTGTGGCCGTTTTAGTACTTGGCAACGGAGCAACAAGCTTCTGGAAACGGAGCCTGGTATGGGCCGCGCAATAGTTCGAAGAAAACTGAAGACGTGCAAAGCTTCCTGACTTATTTCTAGCTGCCCCAAAAACATCGAATCACAGCTGAGCATAGATTTTCGTTGTGGCTGTTGCCCAAGGCGCTCGCAAGTCACAACTCTAGCTGCCTGAAGTTTTCCCGTAAAAGTCCTTTTGGTTTCTGTGCAGAGCGAAAACAAGCTCCAGTCCCGGCTCAACCAGACGTCCACCCTGTTGACTAGCATAGCCATCAACGACTGGCGGAGGAGAGGCGTGCAACAACTGACGTAAGCATGGGGAGACCTTCGATCTGTTCCCGAAATCCTTCTCTAAAGCCTGTAGAGTCCAGATCGGCAGGGACCACAGTTCCAGCACTGATGCGTTGACTATGCAAGAGATTTCGAAGATGGTACTGCCAAATGTTAGATAAAGAAGCAGTTTGTCGGATAGTTCAGTACGGAACGTAGTGCAGCAATGTTTCTTGTCGCCCGAAAGCCAAACGCACCGGTCAGCGAACGCCGTTTGCAATTGGATATGAGATAGACAGGCTTGCAACGTTGTTTCGAAGGCCACTTCCCGTGCCGTTTGTTTCCGCGCTACCTCCATAATCCCCTTTGACCGCGTTCCTAGGTAGATCTGACAGCAGCTGGTGTTTCGTTTTCATCTGCAGAGCGCTCCCCTTCCGAATTCCTCCGCAGGTCCTCCTTCATCTCTACCGCATATGGATCCTGTCGTGTATGATACGAAAGTATCTTTACCCCGCACTCTGCTTTTAAAGCTTCCTGTAAAGAATGTCATCATCCAAGGCCCTTTCCAACCTTGTCCTTACAAAGTAACTTTCACTGCAGTTCTTTCATCAATTCCACTGTGACCGCCCCCATTTCCCGGAAGGATACGCTCATCCTGAAGCGCAGCGTCAGTGCGAAGCGGTTGCCAAGACTGAATGAGTACTGCCAGCAACCTCCCCCTGACTGTTTATAGATTCGAATCTTCTCATCCCCCCCTGTTGTTTCTTTTCGCAGTTCCTCCATCAACTCCACTGTGACTGCTCCGATCTCTCCTAAGGAACCGCTCAGAACTCGAACAGCGTGGGGTTAGCCGGGCCCCAGAACTGACACTCTTGAGTTCAACTGATCCCCCCGTTTCGCCTTTTCTCGCAGATCTTCCATCAACTCCACTGTGACCGCCCCCATCTCTCCCAAAGATACGCTCATCATGGGTGGCAGCGTTGGCGTCAAGCGCGGGCACGGCGTGGCGAACCAGTTCCTGGTTTGGAAGCACCAGGCAGACTCCCGGTTCTCGTACGAAGCGGGGGCCGTGCTGGGCATCCGACAGATCCTGACGGGAACTACAACAATGTGAGCTTTCGTGCTAAGTTCGAACCCAAAAAATATTGCACTTTTCTATGGTGCCTGGCTTTCACTAATGCGGTTTCAAGTAAAAGAGGGATCCTGACCGGAACTACGACAATGTGAGGTTTTGTGCTGAGTTAGAATCTGAAGATGTTGTTTCTTTCTACAGTGCCTGGCTTGACTGATGCGGTTTCACGTAAACGGCGGAATGTGTTCTTCCGACTTGGGAAGTCTGCGGCGCGTTTGCCACCTCTCTGGTACTCTGGTTGCGTGACGTCAGCATGACGTCAGCTTTGGCTTTCCTTGCGCTATCAACTATCGAAGCACATACGAAACGCATCCCTGCAAAATGCAGCGGCAGGAAAATTCAACGAATCCAGTGACATTTGCGCACTCCTGGTTATACGAGCTTCTACTGCAGCCCCGCACTCACACTCAACAAAGAAACCTCATCAGCATGACGTTTTGTTCTGCAGGTCGAATTCAGGCAGGTGTCGAAGCACTCAAAAAGCGCTTCCCCGCAGTACTGATCGGGTTGGAAAGCACAAAAGTTCGTTCCTTGGATCTTATGGACGATTGCAAGCCGCTATTGCAGCCTGCAGTAGTCTTAAGTTCAACCATTAGCATGACGTCATCTTTTCTGCGCTCTTGTGCTGCAGGCAATTGTCGAAGCACATGACCGCCTCGCTGTCCGCGAACTACAACATCAAGGACGGCTCGCTCTCGCAGACGTGCGCCTGGAGCCGCCAGCTGACGCCCAACGTCAGGGGTGACGTAAGCACCAGCTCCCGGTGATTCTCGAGTGTTTGTTTGGCTTCAAAGTCCACTGGCTAGAAGGCCAGCCGATTCGTTCATTGATATCTCGGCCTGAGTGATGCTTCTTCCAGCGAAGTTCGACCGACGTCAGAGGCACTGATTGACGTTGATTCTAAGTGCTCTTTAGGTTAGGAGGATAGCGAAGTCATCCGCTGATAGCCGTGGCCCCGCTGTTGCTTCCACTAGCAAAGTGCGCTTCTTCGAAAGGGACTGCTCATTGCTCGGGTGGGCTTGCAACTTCGTTGCCTTGCTCTCAACCCAATATAAAAGGAGTATCCTTATACTCCACGCTTAGATTGGCAGGTTTTTTGTGATCTGCCCTCGTCGGTCGACTGCAATTATCTTGGCGAGTCAATGCGAAAGTCTGTTCCAGTCCAATGCTGGATCGACATGCTCGTGATTTCCATTTCCGCCTGAATACTTCGTTTTTAGTGCCGACATGGGCGTCGCCCTCGGGTGGAGCCGCAAAGATACGGAATTCTGTATCAATCCAGTATTCTGTTTTGCCCCTTCACGTCTGATTATCAGTTGGCGGCTGAACCCCGGAATGGTACTCGTTTAGTTTTTGATCTTCCATCTTCCAACTCCCGCAGAGTGCTTTCCTCAATATAAGAGCAGTACAATATACATCTGCAGATCGCGCTGACTTTGGGCCCCGACATGGGCGTCGCCGTCGGCTGGAGCCGCGACGGGACCAAAAACTCGCTCCGAGGGGACCTTCGTATGGGGACGGCGTTTGGGGTAGCGGGAAACTGGGTGCACCACTTTTCGGACAAGTCGTTTGGAAAGGTGTCCGCCAAGATTGGAATGTGAGTTCTCTTTTGCAAGTTTACAGAGTCTTTCGAACAGCTTGTTTACACTGATCTGGGCTGCTTTCGCTCAGTACCAGACTGATTGAATCAGACTAGACTTTGCACTGGACAACGGCGGTTTGCTAGGAAGAAGCTGTAAGGTTATTGAGCAACTGCGAAGCTCGTCAAGTTGAGTAGGACAAACGGTGACGCAAAGCTGCAACCGGGGTTCGCTCACAAAGAGGTCTTACCTTTTCTTAACCCAGTTACGGGAAGGATACTGAAAATAGATAACGCTGGCTTCTAATTTGAGCCTTGTATCGACTTGCGCTTGCCCTCAGAGCCTGGCGGGTACAATTTGCGACAACGCTTCTATAGAACACCGGGTTTTTGTGGTCAGGTCCTCATCGTCCCAATACTTGGACTTTTTTCACACGAACTTCTGCATTCATTCTCTTTTTTGTCTTCGGACATGCGTTACCCTACAAGAGACTTGCCTGAGGAGAGACACAGAACTTATCCTCTTGAACAGAGGCCGCGACCTTTCCGATAATCGCTTCTCCCTCTTATGGTTGAGGTCACTGGAATCAAGAGCAAAGGAGCAAGAATTCCGTCGTAACAGGAAGGAAAGCCCTATGGCTTTTGACCTTGTGAGAATATCATCGAAGGTCGTCCGTTGCTCCCCGCGTAGCCAGGTTCAGATTTTTCCTGTCACCAATCCATCCCCTTTGCCTTCCAAGCATCCAACTTCATTTTTCGGTGTGACATGATGTACGCTGCTGCTTCTCTGCAGTACGGCGATTGAGGTTGAGATTGGGGCGCACCGAATCCTGTCGGAACGGAGCTCGGGGGGCTTCTCGTGTACTGTGGGGGTACAGGTGAGCGCTCGACAGGGCGCCGGCCGCTTAGACATCTAACTTCAGGGGTTGCGGTTGGAAGCCAAGTTCGACTTAAGGCCGCGTGCACTTTGTGGGGTCGTCAGCCGAGGGGAGACCCCGACTTTAGGGGGTTGCGTTGACGTATCTCAATGGAAGCTAGCTTACAACTCAACGTCGCACCCCCGAAATGATACTGGGAAAGTGCAAGCAGCGAATCCGATTTTAAGGCACTTTCGATATCGAGCCGCCACCGCTGGGCAAATGGTTCCCTGCCGTCTTGTTAAACGACATGGATGTTTGAAGCAGCGTGTACACCCAGATAATCGAAGGGACGGACTTGCAATTAGTGAAAGCATTTCTGTACGACTGCTCGTTTTGTCTACCCTTTGCTGTTCATAGACGTCTGGTTCAGGGCAATCAACGCCTTTGACAGCTGCGCGTGAAATACTGTGTTGTTGTGACCGTTGCTGCTGTGCTCAAAACTTGTGAGCTTTCATATAGACGAGAAACCCTTCTTGGGAACAGCATTTCGAGCACCGCATTCGCTCGTCAAAGTCTCCAAACTTTTGCGCGAGCTTCCTCCCTGCGCCTTATCGTTTTAAAGCACGAAAGAAACTAACATCGTCATTGCTTTTGGGCAGGGCGTGCTGTGGAAGATTCGCTACACCCGAGGGGGGCAGAAGTTCATCATCCCAGTAAGTGACATCTCTGAGGGGTCCACAACCCCGTTCTCTTACTTTGATGCATTACCCACTTTGCCTAGCGGCTGAGGATGCGGTTCAGACTTCTGGAGAAAATAAGTTCAGTATCGCAAAGCCCAAAGAACTTTTTAGTAAGTTAAGCGGATGGTTGGAAAAGGTAGAGCAATCAAAGCGGCCTGGAAGCACGCCTTGCCTTTCTCCCATTGCTGTATGGATCCGCTCTCGATTTAACATCGGTTCTTCTGGTCGTATTATATTGCTCGGTGATTCGTGCATACAGACAACAAGCAGCCGCTCTGCTCAGAAGTAGAGACTGGGTGTTCAAGATTGCGGACGCCCCGCTCCCGGCCCGAAAGAAGAGCCAAGCTTTACATGTCCTCAAAGAATTTGTGCTTCAGCACAAGGGCCTGTCGAGCTCCGGTCCAGAGCCAGAACGTTCCTAAACACGGTGGTTGTCGCAATTCTGTCCTCAATTCTCAGTCTAGGTATGAAGAGTGGCTTCCTTTTGAAATCGAGCGGGCGTTCTTTGACTTGTTACCGGCAACGGAGGGCTCTCGATCAAGAGGTGGAACGATCGGCGGGCCGCCCTTTTGAAAGCCTGCGCCCGCAGAACTCTATGCTCCTTCGATCTTCAGTACAGCTGACAGCCCGCTCATGTGTTGCAGTTAGCAAGGACATGCTGACACGTGTCTTTCATTCGCAGATCCTGCTGTCCGACAAGCTGGAGCCGTTCACGATCCTTGCCGCGCTGTGCCTCCCGCCGGCACTGTACGCTTTGGTTAGAGTAAGCCGACGGGCTTGCCCCTCTCCTATCCAGCTTAATTTCCCATTTTCCTCCGCTCCTATTCACGTTCAAACAGAGTGGACTGTAGGCCTGCTAAATCTTGGAATAGCTGAAACATTTTCGCGGCGTTTCCTCTGCTTTCGCCTCAGCAGTACCTACCTCATGTTGGCATCAGGGCAAGACTAGGGAAAGAGAGCTTTGGTTTTCCTCACTTTGCCAGGCAGTGACGGCGTTCTTGGACGAGATAAACTTGACTTTTCCTCCAGCTGTCCATCCTCATCTGCTATTATCCACAACCCTCCCGCTATGCTACACAATCAGTGCAAAAACTCGCCGCAGTTAAGATCGATCCTCATCAGCGATCGTCATCTATGCTTACTTCAACGTTTCTGACTATTCATCGTTTCCTGCCCTCTGCTAAGCGAGGCACGTACTCAAAGCTCGCAGCACTTAAGCACCGTAAGAGGCGTCCACAATACTCTTTCCTCCATCGCTCACCTCATGCCACGTGGCGGTCTCTGATGGGTCTGCTTTGGTGTGGCGGTCTCTGATGGGTCTGCTTTGGTCTTGCGCAGCACTACTACTTGAAGCCCGCGGCCATCAAGCGCCGGAAACGGAAGACGCTCGCGGCTCGTCGGGCCAACGCACAACAGGTCAGCGAGCGGATGTTGTTTGTCCGTATTTTCGTTTCCATTTTGTATTACGGTTGCGGGCTGGTTGGAGCTCCCGAAGGATTCTGAGAGATTGCTGGACCTTGTGAGCCAGGTATCCGCTTCAAGAATGTTCGCGATTACTACCTGGTACCAATAATAGTCGAGACTGTCATCAGTTAGGGACCTTTCCAACAAGAAGGGGTCTTTCGTATTTCGGAAGGTGATTGTTAAGAAATGAAGAGCTGCCTCGCATTCTTGGATAGAAGAAGTCCGCGATTACCCGTTAGTACCATCCGCATCGCCTGTGGTATGTCTCTGCTCTTGCTGATGTCATGCCAATTGACTACCTCGAGTTCAAGAGCCCATCGACGCAGGATGGAGGGTGCAGAACCCTTTGTATGATTGTTAATGGCACCGACGCGCGTCTTCACAACGCGTTGCTGACGTCAGTACACGTCACCTTCTCCAGGTCCGCGAGTCCATTGAGGCCGCGCGGGGGGTGCAGGACCTCATGTCCGGGAGCGCCAGCCGGAAAAAAGCGAACGAGGAGAACCGGGCCAACCCGGGGCTGGTTATCGTCGAAGCCGTGTACGGGTGTATAAAGCCGCGCAAGAAACGACAGAACGGGGAAAGTGACCGGGGGAAGGAAGTTGAGGAGGAGGGGCATGACGGACAAGACGAGGGCCTGCCGCCGCCGTTTTTGGACGTGACGACTCCGGTGCAGTTCTTGGTCGACGATAGCGCGATCAAGGTCAGTCGTCTGAGGTCGTCGAAAGTTAGTCTTTCTGCGCGTTTGTTCCTTTCCCGAAAGGTGTGTTTTTGAGAGCGGTGGGACTGGCTTTCCATCGGTGGCCTTTTGCGCGAGCGGTGCTCTGCACCTGCGTCTCAGTGATGACAAGGCGGTTCAACGCGCTTGCCTTTGAGCATCTCGCAGCTGTGAGTCTAGACGCCTCTCTGCGATTGAGAGGAAGAAAGGAGTAGTTGCCAGTAACGCTCTGGACTTCGGCTCCAGTCGGGTTTGAAGAAAGAGCCTCGCTGATTGAAGGGTGCCCATCAAAGCCCACGGCTGCATCGACTACCGAATGTTCGTTGAGTCGCACTTCACGACGTGTAGTAGGACCTTTCGCAAACGGTCGTTGGGGCTGGGAATGTCAGCTGCTTTTAAAAACTTCGCTTTGCGTTCCCACTGCTAGCTTTGCGGCACGGACAGGATACCATTCCGACCTGTTTTTGGCTCCTTGAAGTCAACCGAAAGTTGACTAGCACGGAAGATAGATTGCTGCGGCGTCGTGCGGTCTGCCGTTAAGCCGAAGATTGTCGTCATTACTTCAGCATCGTATGTGCTTGTGAAAAGGAAAAGCTTTCCAACTTGCTTGCATCCTCGGTGATTTTGGCCGCTGCTTTTGCTGGCTGTTGGGCGCCACGACCGGAATTTGCAATGGATATCGGCTCTACAATCTTCCTAGCAGATATTCCTAGCGGGAAGCTTGGATTTTCGGCTTGAAAGTTGGCTTGCTTCTTCGGGGAGAGCGATTGTGGAAAGCGAAACAACACTCTCTGAACCTCAAATCTGCTCTTGCCTACCCTAGAGCTCGGCTCTAAGCCCGGTTTATCTTGGCGTCACGTGCAGTTACACCCGGGCATTCGAAAGGCGGGCTTGATGGGCTTCTGCGACCCGTGTCCGGGTGAGGAGAAGGAATTGCGGGTCAAGTATAAGTGGCGGGGCAATGTTCACGAAACGACGGTAGGAGATAAGGAAGCGCTTTTCATTCCTGACCGGCGGCATAAAGTGACGGACTCCGAGAGCTGAGGTCCAGGTGGGGAAGCGCCGTGCTCTCTTCCCTGCAGCAGGTCAAGATCCAGCACATAGAGCCGGATAATGTAGGAACTAGAGCGGAAACAGATCGTCATATATCAATGCCCGTTACAAGATCGCGATGGTCTTTTTCTAACGAAGTGAATGGGGGGGTGCGGGGCGCATGCTAGCTTCGACATGCGGGTTCCCTCCAATCATCTCTTAGTCCCTCAAAGCCGCGTGTCATGTTATCCATCGTGGCACGTATGCATGTCAGTGTCGGGATGAGCGTATCGATATGTCTAGTACTACGTCGCGACGCGCCCTAGCTGCATGTGATGTTTATCCTTCAACATGAAAGGGTCTTCGCAAGCTACTGTTTGTTGTGGAACAACGCTCAGGCTGGCAGGGGTGGTTGTCTTCAATGACTCTTAAGCTCTGTCACATTCACGCCGGAAATTGCATTCATCACTGCATGGCGGCTATGTCAACACTCTTGTAAATGAAACTGTTCAAAATTGTTGTAGTACGGCGGCGTGGGGCGAAGGGGACTCGTGCATAAGTTCATCATCGGTCTTTGGCGGCCGGCCCGCACTTCGAATATAGTTGCCAAAGTACTCATGCCTGCATATAATTGGGCTAGTCGAATTTCTGCTTTGGTAAGCGGGGCAAGCCTTAGATCCGCCACGTCGGATCGAGGAAACTTGAATTAGCCTGGGGCCGCGCCGCCCCACATGATTGATGAAAAGCAACCGGCCAATGATCGCAAGTTGGATGAGTTCTGTGATCGCGCGAGCCTCCAAGGCAAGTACTCGAGATGTTGTGTCATTTTGAGAAGGTCGACGAGATACTCAACCTTAACGTGCACAGCGCTTCAAATTTCCACGGAATTCTTTTCAATGTCGGATATGGTAGAGGAGTCTTATGGAAGCTCCCAGCACACCAGACTTCCGTCCATAGCGAAATCCATGCGCCAAACTGCGCGTACCATGCATTAGGTGCGCGGGTATCAGAATTCAAAGCATGATGTCGTTTCGAAGAGACAGAAATTGAACCGCAGCGCCGCCTCGGCGTGATACTCCTTCTTCCAAAGGACAAGATAGTTTGCGGAACCACTTGTATAGCACTCAACCTAAGTCTGCTTTCTAGCTCTGATCACTTGATTGTAATTCCCCTGCCGGCGCTCAGCCTCTTTGAAAGAAGTCGGGCGGAACTCCGTTCGTGAACACTATGTGCGTCGGACTCGCCAACTGGCCATGGGCGTAGTCCGAGTAGTACTTCTTCAGTTTCATGGGGCCTTGTTGGACCGGACCCCCGTCTTGGAAGGAGATAATAGTTGCTTTGAACTCGTCACCCTGGCGGCTGATGTAGTGGGTGGTTGTCGTGACGGCAGGAGCGGAGGTTGATGGAATGTCGTCGGCAGCTGCCTGGTGCTCGCTCTTAGGCGGGGCGTCTTCAAAAGACGTGCTTGACGTTGAGCCTAGAGAAACAGAAAAGCCCGAGCGTTCAGCAACCAGTGAGGTCACGCATCCTCCTTCATACCAGCAGGGCAGAAAGTCGGAGCTGCATCATAACTCGCCTTTTCATGAAGAAGAACGACTCTGCCACTCGGAAGGAATCAGAAATTGCCGTATCACTGTCTGCTGCGCACAAGCATCGTCCGGATATGCCCACTCTATGTCCCGAGCTGGACCTTCGATACATCAACAGGCGCCAACCTTAAAGATGCCACAGCACAAAAAGAAGGCATTCTGAGAGTAAGATTTCAGGTGGACTGAAAGACAATGTATCATACACTGGGTGTCTGGTGATTGCAGGCTTTGCCTGACGGGCTAGAGCATGGAGAGGTCTCCACGGAAGTATTGACCTCCTCGCTTGTCTCTTTCGAAGGTGGTTGCAGTCTTACTCGCAGAGGTGGGCGAGCCAGGCCGAGGTGAAGCTGCCGGTGACGATGTGTTGCTGGAGACAGTATAGAAGGAAAAATCAGGTCGATCCAAGCACGTTTTGTGGCGGATGCGATGAAGTGAATCAGCTTGGAGAACACAAAAAACTGCGCATACGAAGCGCATCCGAAATGGGACCATCTGCTAATCTGATATCGTAGTCTTCAACAAGGTTGAGAACTTGAAAATTTTCTAATGCACCCTCGATGACAAGACGTTCTTGCTCGAAAGGTGCTCTCTCATTTCTTGACTCTCCTGAACCCCTAAGTTGATCTCGAGGGAAGCATCCTCTTGGTTATCAAGCTGCCAATTATATGTGACGTGTTGTTTTGGAAATGCGATACAGGCAGGTCAGTCACTCAAAGCGGAGCTTCGGGCCGTACCTGCCAGCTGGTGAAGGCGTCCCAACGACGGGAGCAGAGCTCAGGTCAATGACAAAGCGGAACGGGTCATGGTACTTCCCAAACACCTCCGGTTTCAGGTCCTTCCACAACGGCTCCAATTCCTCTGCCGTGATGTCTTTCAGCAGATGCGCCCCGGCTGTAGGAAATCCCGCTTGGCGAAATACGACATTGCCGTCTTCCACGACTGGAATTGGGAACAGCTTCACGATCTCGAGGTTTTGTACCAGCTGAGTTTCCGCCTTTCCCGCTTTGACCATGCAGATGTAGTCAATTGCAGGCTTCATTGCTCTCCTTCCGGAATTGACGTTTGGATTCGACTTTTCGTTCCAGGTTTCTGGCGGTAGCTCGGCAATCTTTTCCGCTTTCAGACGGTTTGATGGTTTCGGGAGCACCCAGTCCTTGTCAAGCTGGAACCATTTGTGCATCCACATTCTCGAGTCTGGCCGGCCATCAATCTGCCAGCAACTGCGCGGTGCCAAGTCCACGTTGAAGTCTGCCGCTATCACGGCTGGCATTCCCTTGTACTTTCTGTCAATCAACTTATTGTTGGGATCCCGCACGTACTCTGCCAGTACTAGCAGCATTCTAGCATTCTCTGCCTTATGAGGGTCGCAACTTCCTTCTTTGACATTCTCCCCATGATGCGATATGGCGAGAAAGTGCCGACTGGTTCTCCGTTCCCTAAATTGATAGGCGACGGTCCGATCAGCATAATAAGTCCCCCGCTGCAGTCCATCTTTCAGTTTCTGTTTGTGCTTCTCCTCAAGCATGTTGCTTAGCCCTTTTCCCCTCAGGTCGACGGGTTTGACAAGGTCAAGCTTCTCCTTGTTGAACAGGATCCCGGCATGCTTGCGTGTGAACTTTCTCTTCTCTAACTTTCTTAGAACATTGCCGTGATAATCGTACTCTCCCTTGTGGGCCAGCTTTTCAAAGTGACCAGGTAAGAAATTTTTCTTTACCCAAGGAGGTTCTTGGATAAAGAATAAGTCAACCTTGCCCTTGGGCGTTCCCCTATGTATCAGTTCGGTTACAAGCCTATTGGTTGCTATTGAGCCCGGACCACTGAAGGGCCCTTGGATATTCCATGATAGGCAGACCAATGGCCTGGAAGGAGGATCGACAGCTGGCGACTGGGGGGGCGTTTCCATCACAGGATGATCAACAACCTTCTCCTTCCCTTTCGTCACGGTGGCGAAGGAGGGATCCATCATGTACGCGAACCTTCCACTTGCGCCCCTTTGCTGTTGGCCTCAAAGGCAGATCTATGCTAAGGTCTTAGAAGTGACACGGAACGGGAATCATGTTGACAGACAGTGCCAGAACTTGGACCTTTTGGCATACCATGATGACAGGGAGGCCACGAATGTTAGTACGTTGATTTGACTCGAATGATCATCGGACAGTCATCAATGATGCAGTCATTCCAGACATTCAGAACTTGCAAAATAGACCACAGTGGGTCCGTCAATATACCTATATTTCAGTCAGCATATCGCTTGTCATAGGCAAACCGTTGTGCATACCCCTGCATACCAGGCTGACTTGAAGCACGTACTGCATGCTATCATCAATGGTCGGAGTCATATTTGGTTCAGCAATCCTTTGTCCGTTAACGTTGTGGCTTATGTATGTGCCATCAACTGTCCCCCAATCAAGATGGGCTAGGAGGGACACCGCCCTTCGGGCGGTAACCTCCTAGTACGGGTTCAATGGATTCGAGGCCCTGCCTGCCACGAGGAAACCGCCGGCCGGATTTCAACACTGAGGCCATGGGAGTTTGTGCTCGGTCGATTATCTCGGTGTTCTTTCCCGGGCAAAACCTAGTGCCTGAAATGCACTCGCGCGCAGCTTTACATTACAAATTGCGGCACGTTTTTCCGGACTTTCCTCAGGATGCAGCTTGGCACGTGAGAAGGGGGTCTTGATTCCTACCGTCTCCTAGCCAATTATCATTTCTGGACACGTCTCGCTTTCACAATCTCTTGTATGACCAGCTGTATGGTACCGGCTACCGGTTACAGATGACGAACCAGTGACTACCTCAACTTATCTGCATTATGCATAAACCAAAGCGTTGCCGACTTCGAGACGAGCGAGTCCAGCTCTCTACGAATTGCAGAAACGAAGGGTCCGAGAGTCCGGTCGGTTGATGGGGGTCTACCTAATCTGGTTGTAACTGTACAGTGCTTGAAGCGCGCGCGGCACATTCATTGTTTGATAAGATCGGAGCCGTCAAGATTTTTCATCGGACGTCAATCAGGCGGCGTTCGGCCGCCTGTGCTCGGATAAAGGCTAGGGCGCGCGCGTGACATCCTTGTAAGCCGCTGGGGTCTCTGATTCAGCTCATTATGATATGCCCCTGGCCTGGGGCAAAGCACAATGATGGCAAAGTTTGATCAAGGCTGTCCCCCAGACTTTTGGGGACGACGTCAAAGCACCTTAGGGCCAAAGCACTCATGCAGGGGTCGCATGCAAGGGCCACCGTGACTGCTAGGGGCCAGGACCAGCTGGCGTTGTGGGAGGTTTGATGGTCGAGAAGCATGTAAGGATCAACCGGCAGCGCAAGGGAAAAGAATATGGTAACAAGAAAAGGCCTTGACTCTTGAGCCTTTTCTACAAGCCTCCAACCCTTTTACTCGAGCTTCTGATCACCATAAATACGCGTCCTTACTAGCACTTACTAGTATGGCATCTTCAGTAAGTAGCCTAGTGTTGATACAGTTGCCTTGTCAAAAGCAGTTGAACTGCTGGCAGCTGTTTGCCAGCAACATTTCAGAGAAATCAACGGCTCACCTTGCTGCTGTAATCTCTAACATTAGGGAGCCGGTCAGGTTTCCTGCTGATTGGCAATCATCTGCAGATGCTACTGGCCCCGTACTGATTCAATAAGTTAAGATACCTCCCAGCTGTCTTGAAGAGTCCATTGGTATGGTGCTGAGATGTACTGCTTCCAAAAGGACGACCATATATTAGGTTGGGATGCCAACGCTTGGTGGTTCATTATGAGACAGAGGGGGCTCAATCTGTAGAGGGTGGTTGAGTGAGTTTTGCGTTTTTGTAGATGTCAGGATTGTAGATTAGCTGCCAGTCCTTCTACTAACTCCACATCCCCTCCACATCACCTGACAAGCACACTCAATGATTTCTCTCTGCTTTGATTACTATGAATCCATTTTGGTAGCATGTGGGGTGAGAATCTAGGCCGCTGGGCTGCTTGACTGCACCACCTGAGTCAGTTCTTTACATGTTATAAGGAGGACGATGGTCTCAGAGGGTTATTTGCAATACCTGAGTCGGGAATTCAGATGCTATTTTGCTATTTGGAAGTAGCTCCGCATACTCGCAAAACTCAGTGGGCCTCAATCATTCTGTGATAGCCCCATCGCTGGCACGTAAATTGAAATGAGGAAGCCATCAACTTTCAATATGAAGCCAGAATTGCTCAAGCGTTCCTTGCAAACACAAAACGTATGTGCCGGTACCTTCTGTGTTGCAGGTCTGATGGTGATCAGGACATTCCTGAAGCATTTTCAGCGCGTCAACTTTTGGGGATTGAAGAGGCAAAACGAGAGCAGAGCAGGATTTTGGCAGCAACACTCTCGTTGCTGTAGGGTATGTAGTGACTGCAGAATCCAAGAAGCATATGAACATTGAGAGAGCAGACCCCTTGGGGTGATTTGCCTGCGCAAACTGGTGCCAGGTCGTCTGTTTCATCAGCAGCTAATTCAAGCGGGTTAGAGGTAGCATCTAAACTAGCAACATCCTCTTGCCGCCAAGTGCGTAGCAAGCAGCTATGACCAACTCAAAAGCGGGTCTCCTAATCATTTTCCATTTTACCGTTGCAGTTGCTGCCCTCATTGCATGTGGGCAGTGTGTAGTGCAAGAGAGGTCAGCCACAAAGGAAAGCTGTCCTCAATGTGGACAACCAAAACCTCCACGAGCTAAAAGCTGGTGGGCCCGACAGTCTCCCATCTTAAGGCTTGCGCTTGTCTCCCTTTTCCCATACCATGCATTGGCCATGTCAATATTCGGGAAGAATATGTCTTAAAAAAGGTGGATTCAGAAGAACCTGACTCAGATAGGGTGGAGCCGACTTCAGCCCTGGACATGTGTGCCCTTTGTGAATGCGAGCGGAAGGACACGGCCTTTGTTCCATGTGGGCATAAGGCGACTTGCTTTACTTGTGGATTAAGGTGAGCCCCAGCACTTTTAATGATATGCAGTCGCTGTGGGCTCTCTTCCCATTCAAAGCGCTCGTGCCTTCAATGAAATCGTGGGAATCCCAATGTCTTAGGAGACTGGTAATTTTCGTTCATGGATGTGCAACACAGGAATGTTACGGAGACTCTGGACGGCTGCAATTTCCTTAGAATTCATTTCGAATTGATCAGTACTATCCGCAGCCGCTTCCAAAAATCTCAAATCAGACTCTGCTTCGAATCTGAGGTAGCGAACTCCATCAACATTACATTCACCAAGCGACCATCACAAATGGCGGGTTTTCGAACTTAAGACCGACTTTTGTCTTGGACTACCATTTCAAAGGATTGAAATCGCAAGATTGAAAGATAAGGATCATAAGGACCAGGTCTTATACCATTCGCTTCATTGCTGCCACTTGAGATGAAGCCTCTGCGGTGCATATGTCAGGCGCCTTTGCTAAAGGCGCCTGAAGATGTTACCTGCACTTGTCACATACTCGTGTTGCCGCTTTGCCTTCAATGCAGGATAAGTCAGGAGCCGGTTCCAAGGTGCCCAATTTGTCGGGTCTCCATCCAGCAGGCCATGAAGATATATGAAGCCTAGCTGACGTGGCAGGCTTCCTGTGTACATTATTAATGTAACTAGCCAAGTCTAGAAAGTTGGCGCCGTACACTTCTAAAGTTCGTTTAGTTGGGCGGAACTCTGATCCTTTCTACTGTGACAAAAAGCCCCGATGTTGAGGAATTGTAGCATGGTAACTTCTGCAGTTGAGGTCGGTAACCTGCCAAGCCAGGAGACCACCAGATTCTATGTTTTTGATAGGCTCGCAGCGTCTCAATGATATAGGGTCCCATGTCGCAGTTCAGCGTTGAAGTGTACACGACTGTACATAGATTGGTGCTAGTCGCACCGTCACGATTCAGGCCACACCCGTTCTCAATGTACTAATCGTACTGGCGCCGCCGCTTTCCATGGCTGTGGTTCTTTGAGAAAGAACCCATGGAACTAGACACCATGCAGATTGTTAAATCCATCTGCAGGCTGCGCGCACATGGGCGGCGAAATGTCGATCGAACTAGTCACCGTTTACCCGACTTGTCGAGTTTATACTGGCTGAGCATGCTATAGCTCTCAGTGGCACATCATGGCAGGGACAAATGGTATCAGATTGGACGGTATCCAATCCTGCCTCAGTCTAGCGGGGCGGCCGGGTACTTCGATATCACTAGCTGTACTTTGTCGATCGCAAGAAAAGGCGGCACGCGCACAAGCCTGTGCAAAATCAATCATAAAATGGCAAAAGTGTTGAAATTTTACTGGTTTCATCCAACATGCTGATTGGCAGCTTCATTCGTGAAGTTGCGCTAATTCGATTGTAGTGGATCTACCGTAGGTCATGCAAAGATATGAATGTTGCGGATCGTACGTCCGCGCCTGCACATGTCAATGTAAACGCAGGCTCACAAGCCTCTCTAAGTGCAGCAAATTGCCTCTCTTTACTGCAGTATCGGCTATAATTCTCTCGTTGACCACGTGTTTAACCCTAAACGTTACGGAGTAACCACGTGGATCACAGCCTTCCTCGAGCCTTTGACTACATAGACCAAAGGCCGTCGATTCATCTTCCAGTCAATCTGGCACCGTTAATTGGCTTCTCAGTGTACAGTGCAGGTTGGTCAAGCAGCAAACAAAACCTAAACCAGTCACGGTCACCTACTTTCAAACCGACCGGAGACGTGGGCCTGGCCTTCTGTCATGCTGCCTTGAAGGAAGTACGAGTCCCCGGACGTGTACGCATGAACCACCCGGTCCGTTTGATCCGTCACCTGTCTCCGCAGGCCCCCGGTTCAGTTCGGAGGATACTTCGCAGTCATTTAGCTGGCTGGCCAGAAATCTTCCACGTCCTCAGTGTTTCATAGTCCTGGAACCAAGTGATTGTAGGTCACGTCAAGTCTCCATCCTCTCAAGACAGCCAGCTAGCAAGCGTAAGCGTCACTGTCTACGTGATCTTGTGCAAAAACAAAGCCCTTCATTCAGCTCGGCGTACGACCAGTCACGTCTAGTATCCTACTCAAAATCTAGAGAGGCCCGCAAAGACGGACGACTCTTCCACTGGCTAGTATACAGTTCCAATATGTCGGAAGGTTGGACTGAAAGGCAAAGAGGCTCCAGATAATATCACAAACGCGCCTTGCGTTCACGTCCCACAAACGTGTTCAAAGATGCTTTTCTCATTCAAAGGCGGAGCGCTGAAATGGTTCTGGCGAGACTCGACCGGCGCGTCGTGCGTCGAAAGACATTCGCACCCTGGCAAACGAAGTGCGGAGCTGAGCGTGGCTAAGCAGACGGCTTCATGACGGCTTCCCACCAGATTAAGGTTCCGTATGAGCTTGCGGAGAAGAATTTGAAGTATAAAGCTTGGTTGTTCAAGTGTTAGCTTCAAAGTATCGCTTTGACAAGACGAGGTGTCTCAGCAAAGCGTCTGTCGACCGTGCGGTGGAATTCCGAGAAGAAGCTTCTGAAACTTCGTCGAAGGGACTAAAGGTCGTTACTTCGAGAAAGCCCACAAGCTTACGGGTGGGAGCAAAGGGAGAATATGGGCGGAACAGGAGCTCCTCCACAGTCCTACTGCCCCTCAATCGGACTCACAGCCGTTGTTACTTACGCTTGGTTCCTTTCCGCGCGAACCAAGGCCCTGAATTCCGGCCCCGGGGCGGACACAAAACGTTGCCGGAATTGCGGAGAGCACTGCTCAAAGTGCAACTTACTAAGACCCACGTGGTGGTCGCGTCCGCCCTCTGTGACACGTGTCATGCTGGCGTTCCTCTTCCCCGTACAGGCTGCGACGGTTGTCGCGGTCTGGACCGGGTGCACCCTGGCCGAGGGCGTCGCGTGGCCGGCTTGGTAGGTTCCGGCGGAGCAGTTTCCGGCGGAATGCGTTGAGGTAAGCCGATTTGAGGGAGCGGAGCCCTGTCAACCAAGGTACACGCCCGACGTAAACCGGAAAAGGGGTTTGGGTGGACCTAAAAGCTATAGCTTATACCGCTAAAGCGGGCTACGCAACCCTTTCATTGAGCCTGTGTGGCAACTTCTATATGCTCGTGGCCCATTATTTTGTGCCCTCATAATCTCAAGATTCTCCTTTCCTGGTTTGCGAAGTAAGTTTGGTTGATTCCGATTTTCTGCTGCTGCCTGCGGTTGGAACCTCACATGGTATCGAACTGCGTTCGTACAACTAATAGAATCAGCCGAACTTCTAGTGCTTCGGATGCTTTGGAGGCTTGACTAGACTTGTAAACTGCAGGATTGTCTTTGCCATGCCAGTCAATTGAAGGTTATTCTTTTGTCTACACAAACAAACCGAGACGTTCTCAAGTCCGATCATACGTTCGAACGGACCCCGTCTGATGGCTGCCAAACGGACCCCAGACTTGCTTTGCATTGGGCTTCTTAAACGGATTGCATCCACCGGACGCCCAAACGGATCTTGCATCTGACGGACGCCCCAAAGGAGTTCGCGTCCGGACGCCCGAACATATTCCGCTTCCGGAACGGATGCGGCATCTGAAGGACGTCCAATTGGATTCCGGGCCAGTCCGGCTCTCCTGATTCAAATTCCTGTGTCGCTTTCCTTGCAGGCTGAGCCGAAGGTCGAGTTCCATCTTGTGTGCTGACACGCGGTCGACGACTTCGGGCCAGAATGGAGGAGGACTCTGAGAAGAAAGGCGTTGAGTGTTGAAAGCTGATCAAGATTCTCAATTCTTGTTTCTGTTCTGCTCGCCATACCAGTCTTTGGCAGCACGTAAATGTATGAAGGAAAGAACGCCCTTCGGAACGGCTTCTTGAACGGCGTTCTCCTTAAATGTGAAATTGAGGCAAGAGTTCCACCTGAATATGGACCGGAATCGACGTGGGCATGCGGTCAAGGTGGCAGTATGATCGTGCAGATGATCATGTCGCGCCAATTGGCCCTACAAGCGCTCCACGGTTTGAAAACCAAGTCAGATTTGTTGAAAAAGGATCCTACCCTAATACAACCCTTGTGAGAAGTGCCTTGACGAGCATGTGTTCGGCGAATTCGCATGTGGCCGACGACAGCCCTGACTTTCGATTCTGCACGGAAGCTGTGTGGCTTCAAGCGCGCATCATGGGTCGACTTGCTGCATGAATCACGCCAGATTCACATCATTCACGAGGCTGTTTCGATTCAGTGTTCCGAAAGCACATGAGCGCGACATGTTAGGAGTTAGGATGAGGATCAATCTGCTTCATAGACATGAGGGCTTCGGCTTCTCTCTCGGGCGCAGCATAGCAGCATGTCTGAACGGGTTGCCTCTGGCTTTGTTGACGGAGTTGAGTCTAGTCAAAGACCCAATTTAGCAAATGGGAAAGCGCGCGGAGGGTTCTCTGTTCAGTCAAGATTATTCGAGAAACGTCTCAATCAGGCCTTACGAAGAAAGGACTGCCACAGCATACATTGCGGCTAGACCGGCAAAGGCATCTTCTGAGGAGAATATAATAAATAAGATTCATCAGGAAGCGGTGCATCCATCTAGTAGGATGCCGACTCGATGAACAGCTATATCCGTGTTAAGCATCGCAAATTCATGACTTCAGTTTGTTTGTAATTGTGAGCCTCATACGAATACATGCATGTGCTGTCCTTTGATTTCCCAAGGCATTTTATTGATATCCATGACGAGCGTTCCAAGGAGTAAACAACGAAGACAACGGTCTTATGCATTGCAATCTCATACGTGCCTTCTGGCTGGCGTGCGCCTTCTGGCTTGCGAACAAGGTGATAGTTTGCTTTTGATGCCGTGCAACTAGAGCATGAACTAAGCACGACCTTGAATTTGCAGACATGCAGTCTGCAGCTACCCATAGTTACCTGCTGAGCTAGAAGTTTTGCTAGGAATCAGGGACTCGTACTTTCTTTCCTGGAGTTGTTAGAGCCTGAAAATGCAGAGGACAGCAGCATCGTATGTAACCCTTTAAAACATAGAATCTCCGACTAGTACGAGTCTGCTGAAGAAGACCACTCCCAGGCTAGGAGAATAGTTGCCGCCACAATCTCTGAGCAAACGTCTTGAACTTGTTGAGCAAGCCCTGAACGTCCTCTTCTGATGTTTCCCACACTAATGACCCGGAGCAGCAATATTTCATTGATAACAATACGGCTGGAGGTGTCATAGCACTAACTCTTTTTTCCCAAGGCAGCGTTTCATTTCTCTCCCTAAGATACTCGGCGGCCTCGCGAAAGTGGCGCCTCGACTCTTCACGGTTCTCAAGATCAGAAGCGATTACCTTACGCTGTTCGGGTCGTTGAGAAAACCACTCAACGTAGATATCATATGCTTGGTCTGGGTCCACCCATGCAAGTTCCTCAAGGAGCCTGTAGAATAGCCAGAGCTTATCGCCTTCGACATGGGGAGCCCTAAAGTCCGGAATCAGTGCCTTGAGCTCTTTCAGGTTCTCCTCCTTTTTCTCGGGTGAGAAGGTATCACGAGTCTTTTCTCCTTGCCAGACTTCCACGTCAAACTCTGCAACCTTGCTTTCCGCTCCTTCTTGAGCTTTCAATGTGTCCTCCCACGAAGTTGAGGCCATCTTGTACGCGATGGAAACACCAAGTGGGGAAGACCAATTATAAGAGCGGGTGAGTGCGACTCACTGTTGGTTGATTGAGCTAGCGCACTAGGACCCACTTAGGATATTGGCAGGCGCGGCCGCGGCGCGCGCGTATGGCAGCCACTAAACCTGCACTAAACCTCCTCAAAAATACGTCGGACTCCCCGCACAGCCGGCCGCGACTTCGCGCTGCTCGGTGCAACAAGCGCGCCGCTTTTACAGAAGTTCTTGATGTCACAACATGTTGAACAAGGAGAATTATTTTGGTAAGCGAGCGATGAGCACGATGAGGTGCCTCTCCCATATCTCTGGACTATTGGCGACAATTCAGAGATGGCCCGGCTTGAGTTTCTTTGCATTTGGTCCGTATTTGAGACAACCGCAAAGGCTCAACCAGATTTCTGGTTCAGCTACCATATCTGTGAGAAGTACAGTAGATAGGAACAGCTCAGAAAATGAGGCGGATAACCAGGCGTTCGAAGCAGACAGGGACGAATTTGAAAGCCTTGAAGAGGTTTCAAACCAAGCCTCGTTTCAGCTTGGCGGGCTTGTTCAATCTGCTGATTCAGGGAAGCGTCCCTCAGAGGTCCTTCCCTGGATTAAAAACGAAATCTGTAATCTAGAGGGCAGCCTGAGGGACTTTTATGAAGAAGGGGCAAAGAGTTACAGGCTGACAAAACGCAGGATGATGTATCCAGCCTATGCAGAGGCAGTGCTTCTGTCCTGGGCGGGCCAAAATGACGGAGAGACCTTTGTTAAGGAGTTTTGTGATTGGGCTTGGGAAAACTTGCAGACTAGCCAGAAGGCACGGAGATCAGCTGCGGTTGAGCTTTTTTTGAAAGAGTTTCTGGGGGGCCAGGACTTTGACTTGGCGACAGCGGTAAAAGTCAACGGCCTGTCTGGGTCGCAAATTCGGGTTCCGCTCCTGAACATGTTTGTTACGAAGCTTGCATCCGAGGAACATCACAAATGTCTTGAGCAGGACCAGCTCAAGCGGCTTCAAAGCTTCATAGCGTACCTTTTGAACAGCATCGTTGCTTCAATTCTGAATGCTCGCAAGAAGGAAAAGCAGGAAGCAGAGGTCAGGAAAATCAAGGAGGAGATACTCAGCCGAGCGCCTTGGAAGCTAGGGCTGAGAAGTCCCGAGTGACAGCATTCCGGCGGAGCAGCTTCCGGCGGAAACGCCTTCAGGTAAACCAATCTGGGAGCGGAGCCAGGTGGACCGGGGTTCAGGTGTATGAGAGACGTAACAAACGGTGTACGGGCTTTTGGGTAAAAGACACATATTAGCTGCTGCGGGCTGTCAAGCCCATCCGTCGTGCCAATGTGCGGCAACGCTTGTGTGCTTTTGGCCAGAACTTTTGCTCGGCTCTTTCGCAGAAGGTATGCATGTCTCCAGTCCTTCTCGAAACCCACGTACACAGCATCCATAATCAGAAGATTCGTTTAGTCAACTCCCTAGCAAAAGTCTGTTGCGAACTGAGATCTCAATGACTACTCTTTCTGCAGTCGTAATGGTATCAGATCGAGCTCTAGTATCGAAGGTCGACCTAAAATGCTTCCGACGCCCTTATGGTTGATGTTGGTCAGCTTATTGAATCGACCTTAACTTGTGTCTATGTGCTGTTGCAGACCCATACAGAATTCGACTCTCACATGACTTATGTTAGGCGATAGAAGGACTCCATGATGTTTCACGTCCACAATCAGCAAGCTGCTTAAAGATCCTGATCTTGTTGCTGGTCATCCCCTCCGTTACTTCTGAGATTGTTGACGCGTATGCTGTGAAAGTCTCGGACTGTATGTATCATTCATGTTCCCTGCGACCTGGCCAGGAGAATCCGAAAGCGAAGGAAAGTAATGGGTCCTTGACACGGCCTTCCCCACAGGCGGAAAAGTCGTTTTGAGGACATTTAAGTGTGAATTGGCTCTCAGTAGTACGTTTCTCAACCTTCTTTGCAAGTCTGCGTATAATTGTTTCCTCAAATGTCGACTTATTACATGTAGGCAGGCGCCCAATCTCGCGTTGATCCTGAGTGCCTACATGCGCGCCATGTTTCAAGGATGGTTCGACTTTTACAGGAAGCACTCTACCTTTAAAAATGCATACGAAGCTGAAGTGACCAGAAGTCATGACGTGCTCGTCAAGGCACTTCTTGACGAGCACGTATCTGGCAGGATCATTGTGTCGAAGAACAGCGCTATCTAGATTCTGCATAGGAAGCTGCGTCACGGCTTCAATCAACGTGCACCATCATGTGACCATGGATCGGGTTGCTTGTCAGACTCGCCACTGACGTATCTCAGGCTGGCAATGACGATGTCCCTCGTCGACCTGAAGTTCAAACCTTGAAAGTTCTTGATCAATCTTGAATACCCTCTACAACGGACTGGGCTTGCTTTGATCATTCTTAAAGGCTCTAAAGTGCGCCGTGAAATGGTGAACGCCAGAGATGGCATGACATTTCGCACCCGCTATGACGAAGAAGGGTATTCCGCAGCACGACAGTCTTTGTAGCGCTACGAGCCAGGGGCAGTGACTCCGTCAGGAATCGTCAGACTTTCCTGGGGTCATGAACACGTCAGAAAACATGAAATTCTCTGATGCCGCCATGTCGCCAGCTCAGAATATTGGCAGCAGCCTCGCTAATCCGCCTCTAGAAGTTTTAAAAGTTTCATAGTATGCTCCCACGAAGTCACGCCTACCTAGGGAGGGGATATGTTTTGACCTGATGGAATGAGCACGTGTGTTTGGCGCCTACGCCTGGGCGCCGCGGCGGCTGATCAAGCCCAACGGTGTCTGCGCGCGCTGGCCGCCGCCCGGGGCCCCCGGCCACTCAAGCCGCCGCGCCTGGCAGGGTTTGAGAATTTTGGCACGCGCGGTAGCGGCGTCACACAGCGGCCGGCCGCGCCAGGCCGCATGCAATAAACCTCCTCAAAACCTCGGCGTCTCGGTGGGGCCGCCGCGACTCTCGGCTCGCGGCTCAGCGCGGCACTAAAAATAGCACCAGCGCGCACGTTGCCGGTAGCGCTACAATGTGGATTGCGAACAAACATATCAAGGCTACTGTATTACGCACTATTTTTTATTAGCGAGCGCTGAGCAAGATGACGCGGCTCTCCCTTGATCCAGGAATATGTGCTACAACTCTGAGATTGTCCGGCTTGACTCCCTGTGCATTTGGCCTTTGTTTAAAGAAGTGTCCAACGCAAAGCTACCACCCGCTTTCTGCTTTTGCTACCATTCCAGTGAGACGCGCAACGGATGCGAACAGCTTGGGAGCGAATGAGCTGCCGTTGAGAGCACGGAACATTAACGGTCCTCTGACAAAATGGCAAAGGACAATACTCCGAGCTTCAGTGAACCTTGACAAGCTTGTTCACTTCCCTGACCCAGGAAAGCACCCCTCAAAGGTTCTTCTTTGGCTCGAAGAAGAGCTCTTTCAGCTAGAAAGCAGTTTCGTAAAGGGATTCTGGGAAGAAGGGGCGGAGAAGGGCCGGCTGGCGAGGCGCAAAGTAACGTATCCAGCCTATGCGGAGGCAGTGCTTCAGTCCTGGGCGGACCAAAGCGACCGGGACGAGTTCGTTGAGAAGCTTTGCGACTGGGCATGGTGTGTTATGAGTGACCAGGAGCGACCCTTGCTAAGAAGAGCTGCGGTTGAGTTGTTTCTGGAGGAGTTTCTAGGAGGGGAAGAGTCTGACTTGGCAACAACGGTGAACTTTGATGGCTTGTCTGGTTCACAGATCCTGGTTCCGCTCCTCAACAAGTTTGTTGCAAAGACTGCTACCGAGGAACACCACAAGTGTCTCAATAAAGAGCAACTTAGGCGGCTGGAAACCCTCCTAGAAAACCTTCTGTACAACATGTTTACGTCGATCCTAAATGGTCGCAAGAAAGAAGCCGAGGCAGCAGAGGTCAGGAAGGTCCAGGAGGAGATTCTAAGTCGAGCCCCTTGGAAGTCCAATCAAAAAGACTCCGAATAAACACGTCTGTATGGATGAAAATAGAATTTGCACGCTCCTCCCACAAGAAGCTACGCTATGAAACAAGACGCAGTGGAATGAATAAGCTTAGAAAAGGTAAGAGGCACAGTGGCGGTATTGAAGAGGCAATTGTTACGGACGTATGCTCTAAATCTCTGCTTGTCTGCAGCTTCCATGTTTTGTTTTCTTCAATGTATAACAGGTACTGAATACGGTGATCTCCAGCTGAGCATTCTCATCACGTTAGAAAGGCTCGAGAGAAAGAGGTCTGCCGTGCATATTATGGGTCTCTCCTTACAGGAGCAGTGGTTCAGTTTGCTGCTCCATGGATATGTTACTTCTCGTAATCGTAACTGTGGCGATAACAAGGGGTTACTGACAACGTGGCAATGCATTAAAAGCGGTGCAACAGTTGGCTCTTGTATGTCAAAACGAATATGTCAAGCTCCCATCAGCTAGCTGAGACGATGTAATGAAGCATTGACGTCATCCTTGCATACTAAGTCACAAACCCGCCCAATATGGCAGCTCTGCGAATAACGTATAGCCGCAGTTGTAAGGGTTTCGGCCCTTTTCTTTTGACTCACGCCTGCTCTTGCAGTCTCGAGGATACACGAGGATACCGCGCGTGACATATCTTCCTCGATGCATGGTATGTGCCAATGCGTTGGAAAGCCTTGCGTTCAATTGACTACAATTTTAGCTTTATGCACAATCAAAGCGTGCGTTCTCGTTTACAAACAGGCCCCAACTTGCATATTGACGTTATCCTTTTCTGACAACAAGTAAACCACGTAAATTGCACAGCTTTGCTGCTTCATAGCTTCGCGGCTGCACTCCGGTAGCCCGCTGCCAACAAATCAGAACGATGGCTCGCAAAAGCGGTGCTGAGCGGTGCGCCCCGCTCGCGCTACTGTCTTGAAGCCCAGGCCCCGAAAAAGGGACGCGCGGCCGCGTTGTCGCGTTACTCCGGACTGGCCGGGGTACGTTACCCCCGGTTGCGATACCAAAGTTTTGGCAGAGGGTTTGGCAAGTGACATCTTTGTACCAGAAACTGAAACGTCTGCTTTGGATTATCATTTCTGGAGAAGAAACAGGCATCATGGAGAGCATCGCATGGCTCCCGTTGGTCGTCGCAGCGTTCGCTCCTGTGCTCGCAGAAGCTCATGGCGCGCGGGAAAAGGTTGCAGCTCGAACGCTCTGGTCCTCTGACCAATCTGCAGATCCATCAGCTCCCTCATCTGAACAAACGCCAAGATTGGTAACGTTTGGAGCGAAGCAGCAGCCATGGAACTTTCGAGAGGCGAAGGTAACCGAGGCGCAGCCGTTTGCTGTGAGGTCATTCTTAGCTGAGGACGAATCTTTGAAAGCGCGGAAGGCTCCAGCCGTGGTGATTGCCTGGGTCGATGAACAGATCCGTAATTTGGACCTCCATTTCGACGAAGCTGCGAAGGGCTATGCAGAGAATGCAGAGGCCCGGAAGGAGCGCCAAGCGAAGCGCAAAGCGCTCTACCCCCTCTTCGCTGACGCACTGCTGCAGTCCTGCTTGGATGGAAACGAGGAAAGCTTCACAGAGCAGTTCTGTGAGTGGGTGTGGCGCTCTATCGCCTGCCACCCGCGAGAGAGTCGCAGGATGGCTGAGATTGAGCTCTTTCTCCAAAAGTTCCTGGCGGGTAAGACATCGAAGGCTGTGTCGCGTGACGGTCTTTGCGGAGCAGATCTCGCAGGTCCCGTCTTTCAGGTCTTTGTTTCGAAGCTCACAGCGTCCGGCGAGCGCTTGGATCTTGATCCGAAGGAGAGAGAGAGGATCCGGGACTTCCTGAGGAACTTGCTGAACCGGCTGGAAAAGGCGATAAGCAAAGACCTCAAGAAGTTCGACTCGAACAAGATCAAGGCCCAGAAAATGAAGGAGGCAGTCTTAAAGCAAGCTCCTTGGATGAAGAAGATGTGATGCCTAGCTTTAATGAGGAGCCGTTTAGGTCATCCAGAATCTTTCTTTCAGCATTGAAAAGCCGTTTACAAGGAAAGATAGACGTTTGTCAATGGATCATCACTTTTGTAAATATTGTGGCCGGTAAAGTTTTCTGATTGTCGTCTAATGGAGACACGGAGACGTCAGGATGACGTTTCCTGTCGGACTCCACGCTTTTGATTTGCTGCTTTCCAGTCATGTGCAAGAATCTCGAAGGCGGCACCTGTGCATTAATGTTAAGGAGGCGGTCGAATCGCATCTCGAAAAGCTTCTGATGGGCCTATCATTCGATCATGTTCACTTATCAGCCTGCAACCCGCAAGCGACTGCGTGCTTGTTCTTTCTTTCCAATACTGTTGTCTGTCACTACACAAGTTGCAGATTACTCTGATGTTCCATTTCTATGGCACATCAAACCTAATCTCGATCTCATTGAGGATCCCATGTGGTCTAGGTCTGCTTTGCATGACAGCCCAGCGAAACTGGATCCTGCCGGCATGCATCTTTAGCCAGCGAGCGAGCTGATGGTGGCCAATCCCCATCCATTTGATGGTATGGTCCAATGGCTTCTTGTGTTATTACGGTACGCATGGGGGACGCATGCCTTGATTAGCGAAAGTTTCGCGCAAAGCCGGAATCAGATGGTCCGAGTCTGGACCATCTCGATTCTGCAGACGGTCTCCAGTCCCCATTTTCCATCTCACTGGATGGAGACTGCATGTAACCATCCACTGGTGACATGCTCAGCATCGTAGGCCGCCGCTCGGCAAAGGCGTCCAACAAGGCATACATTTTCCGCTCCACACTCATAGCTGTGGCAAAGCACATATCCGGCACAAACTTGCCATCATGGCATATATTGTGTGTGCACCATGCAATTTGATAACATGAATTGTTCACATGTCTCACGAGTTTTGCACACGTGATTGCACCCATGACAGCGGTCCAAAGTCGGATTAGCTGGATCTCATCGTGCATGCCCTAGCATGATGCACCATATGGCCGGCTTGCGGGCAGGTCAAAATCATGCACATGGGCGTGCGGCGGGCCTATATCTAGCTGATCTACGTTGAATGTCGGACGCGGAATTCCTATCTAATCCATGCCTGTGCGAGCCGTCGTACCGCAACGCGGTTATAATCTTGACTGCATATGGACGCCCTCATATATGACCAGGTACCTCACCGTATGTGCAGTATAATTGATTTTTGATAATCATGTGGGCTATAAGTCAGCACTGGCACGGCCAGTCTGGCGCACCCCGCGCATGTCAGACAAGCATTTGCCGCCCGGCCTAACATGATGCATCCACCGACCAATGGTTCAGGTCAGATTGCACTTGATGAGAATGTGCACATTCGTCCAAGCTCTTCTCTCAACCATGTTTCTCTGAGCCGGCCCATGCTCACCAGCGTCACTTATGACCGTTGAATGCAGTCGCCAAGCCACATCACGAAAATACATTCCGTGAACGCGAATGTATTGGACACGAAGGACTCTGAAGATGGAGTCGTCGACAAAGTTATTCATACACAGCCACGTTCCATCTCTTTTCAACCAAGACGCTTTCTTAGACATGTTGTGACCGTTGTGTTGCCTTAGCAAACTTGGAGGGACACGACCACTGAATTGCAAGCAGCCCGCAACATAAGCTGTGCTGCCGCTCTTCTGCAAGTATCCGTCTCTTTGCTTCTTCGGATACCAGCTACTTCATGCTAGCTTCCAATGGGCAGCTGGGCCCAAAAGCATACGGGAAACCCCTCCCTTGAACGTCCCAGGCTAGCCCTTTCCAGTCCCTCAAATCTCCTGCTTGATGATGGCTACGTGGCAGCTGCAGCCCTGGAAGGTGCAAACCCTCCCCTGCCGGCACCCCTGCCCTGGTTGCCGTAACCGCCTCCATAACCGCCCCGAGAATAACCGCCACCACCATAACCGCCGTTGTAACCACCTCGGTAGCCTCCCCGACGGCCACCATAGCCCCTGCCCCCTCGGTTGCTCCGCATTGCCACATTTCCGAAGGTCTGCAGCACAGAAGGGGGTGCCGATGAGAAAAAGTATCCAAGAGAATTGACAAACCAATATACTTGTGAAGATGCCGAAGCAGAATCAAGAGGGAGCGACGTTGTCCAGTAGTCCGACACCTTTTGGGTGTTCAGAACTTTCGTTTCCAGTCAAATGCAGTAGTATCCTGTCATGCCACAAGATCCAACAAGATCATAAGCAACCAGTGAGGGGTTACCAAGAGCGAACACTTCAAAAGAAACAATCAAAAGACGCGACGCTTACAAAGACACTGCCACGTCACATCTGCGATAAAGGACAGCGTCATGAAATATAGATATTGACAAGTGCCATCCCATCACCTCAACATTGATGCGCTTTGTAGTTTTGAGGCAGAGTTGCCCGCCTCTCAACAAAAAGTTCCACTCACACTACTCAAAAAGAAATACGAACCGGGTTGCGATAGCGGTGACCAACGGAATACGGCAAGAAAAGTCGGAAAAGCCCCGTCTCCCCACCTCCACGTCGACGCGCCTCTGCTCCGAGAACTTGGACCGCTGCCGGTCGCCCGCCGAGCGCTCGAGCGCCTCGCACGAGATGCTGTCGAAGAAGTCGTCCTTGTCGTACACGGGCGTGGCCTTCTTGTCGTCCGCAACCGGGGGTTCATTCTCCGTCCCCTCGACCGTTGCGGAATTCTCGGTTTCGACGGCTTCCTTTTCGGCCTCGTCGGCAGCGGGGGGCTTGGGCTCTCCGTCATCTTTGGGTGCGGCGTCGTCGGTCGTGTGGCCCAGCTCACCCCAGATGTCGTCCTTCTTGAACTTCTCGTTCATCGCGTTGAAGTCGAAGTCCTCCGTGAAGCGCTCCTGCAATTAAATATTACAAAACTTTCAACGGCCCAGCTTGCACTTAAGAGGTAATCTTGATCCTGCAAACTGAGGACTAGATTGCATTGAGCTCTATTGCATTGCAAGGCGTAAAATCGGCTGCGCACATCGATTGACAAGCTTGCAGTCTCGAACATCGGACCCCAAAGAACCGTTGCAGACCCCAAAGAACCGTTGCAACCCTGCCTTGCCTTCTTGATTATTCTGCAGAATCAGGCAAGCCCGACGCTTATTGCCCTTACTTCAGGAATCAAGCTCGCAGGAATGAAGCTCGCAGAAGAAAGCTTACCTGCGTGCCCCTGCCGCCGCGGCCTCTTCCGGGTCCCATTCTGCCTCCCCTGAAGGCGTTCCCATTCTGAGCAGCAAGGTTGGGGCCGTACCCACGAGCGCCCCCTCGACCGCCCCAGCCCCTTCCGCCGTACTGCACATATAGGATCCGAGTGTCTTTTACGTTCTATTTCTCTTTTGTTTTCCTCTTTCCTTTTTCGTCTGTTTTTGAACCAGCCGCTGCAAAAGCAGCCGAGCTAACATGACTTGGTCGGTTTCAAGCCACTGTAGTGAAGAGGAGCAAGTAGGTTTTATCAATGGTCCCGACTCGGTTGGTTACGCCTGAACTCAGCCAGTCGACTTTCGCTTGAAATCGGTTCGTGGTACATATATCCAATCTCTATTTCTTTTGAAAGGAGAAGTCCACACAATCAACGACATCAAAAGCTGGCTTCTTAAGCCTGGGCTCCTTTTAGATCCAATGCTTTCCAAAGCAGGAGGGACAGCGTTGCAGTCCGTATGCAGCAAATCAAGCGAAAACGGCGAGTGCTTTATCAATTGGAACAGGAACTATCCCTTGCACGATATAGCAGAAACGGACATGAGAGCACAGAATATACCCGCAGATCCTCAGAGCCAAATTTTTAGCATAGTACATTCTTGCAGCACTAACAAGTCTTTCCTTGCAGCACTACCAAACGTATTGCGCATAGATAAGAAGCGAAAGATTGCGCGATCAAGCCTGAAACTTCCTCGAAGCGGTTCCTCTTTTGAGGCGGATGATGCAGCTTCTCCTTTCTGGTCAGAAGATAAACTCCGAAGTTCGTTTTTCCGGGACGCAGACAAGCGGAGCTTCTCTGCAAAGGATTTGCTGCAGACTGCTTGGCAAGTGAAACCCATTGAAGCACCCCTGAGTCGCTAACCATGCCCTAATTGTCAGTCAAATCGTGCGTTCGTAGCCACCTCTTGTAACCGCACCAGGGAGAAATCCCGCTTCAAGTGTCCAACAAAATACCAATAACAATGGACTTAAAACAATCTCCAAAATTGGAGTTCGATTGGGCAGGCCAGATACTTGACAACATCTGGAGACTTTTCTGGCCTTCGTCTCACCATGAAACCACCAGCCTGATCGACACACGTTCGTCCAAATCCGGGCAAATTGATCGCATTCTCAGGTAAAGAAGCAAGGCAAAACACACCATAATACAACCAGAACCGGACGAAAAATGGTCTGTTCTCAGGTGGATAAGCGAAACCACATAACAAAGTCAAACAGAACCATGCTATCATACCTGCCCCACAGGTGCTAGAGGCTTCAAGGGTACCTGAGTTGGCAGCGGCAGCAATGGCTGGTTCTGATTGGCGGCCGGAACAACGGGCGCGGGCTGCGGAATGGGAACGACGGGCTTCTCCTTCGTGGGCGTGATTCCGATCGTTGTCGGAGGCGTGGGGAGAACACCTGGGGAAAAACGGGGGCATCAGCACAAGTGAACATAAACAGCAGGACGCTGCCAATGTTCTGCTTACAGAGATTTTGACGGTGGTTCTTTTGCGGATGTGAGGAACGAAAGCACGATAATAGGACCGACGGCCCAATTAGATGGTCTCTTGGTCCATGTGCGGACCTTGCACCCAATGGACACAATCAATAGATCAAGCGGATTAGGTCAGAAAGGGTAGAAAGCGGGTAAAAAGTGGCACAACTTTACGAGTGGCGGGTTGAAGGCTTTCTCTTTTGAGGATGTAAGGCTTACGCCCAATAGATGCATAAGCAAGTTCTTTCCAGGCGAAATGACAGTGCGACCCCTGTCTCCGCTTGAAGCAGACTTCTTTGGTTTCTTCTGAACAAATCAGATCCTTCCCTTCAACAAAACGAATCAGCTACAATCAAGACAACCAAAAGCAAACAGCATAGGAAGCATTCTCCGGGGGCTTTTCACCTGCTCCCACTGTTGCAGCCGGTTTCTTCGGCTGCCCCCTCGGAGGTGCCGATGGCGTCACTACGATGCTGACTCCCTCTCCCGTGCTGGCTGCTGCGGTCACAGCCGCTGACGCCACCGCCGCCGCTACAGACGGGACAGCTGGCGCTGCCGGGCTGCTGACAGCTGGCGGCGCGAGGGGCTTGTTCGCAGCAGCTGGGGCCGCCAGCTTTTGGGATGGAGCGAGGGGAGTCACTGGGGCCGCTGCCGTTGCACCTGGACGAAAAAAGGAGTGTCAGAAACTTTGGATAACATACGGGCGTTCGAAGGATTATTCCTGCTCTACTGATGATGATTGATGAGCGGGATTCATTGAAAGGGTACTGCGGAGAAAAGGGAAAATTTGAAGGAGCGCAGCAATAAGTACAAGTTTGCATGAAGTGCGTCCTTATCATGACCTACAAAGCGTGCTTACCCTTAGGAAAAAAGAAGCGTGACAGAACCTTGCATAACTCGCATCAACAGCAGCGCCTCCACTAGCTTGCTTAGATCTGGTTCAAAAGCAATGACGGCTCATCGGTAGAGACCAAAATCTGAGTTACGGGATGCAGTCCAGAAAAATCAAGCGACCCGGTCTCAGAGCCAGTTCCCAAAACGCGAGATCCCCAAAAAGCAGATATTGAATGAGGCTGACTCTGCCAGATTCATTCCAAGTGCAGCTTCCAGATCTTCTTTTATTTGAAAAAGACAGCCCACAGAAATGACAGAAGAAACAAACGACCCCGCACGTTTGTCTGTGCCACCATAGGCTTACAAATGCTCTTCACTTCCTTTTGCACGTTCAACAATGCCTTGAAGCCAAAAGAATGGTTCTTCAGTCTCGAAGCTTTCAAAAAGAAAAAGCACACTAGAAGCCGCTTCCTCCTAACAACTGGCAGCTGCAGAGAACCCAATCTCATGATGGGGCAGCGCACAGCAAGAGTAGATCCTTCACTGCTTGCTGCTGCGTTGGGGGGGTGCTCAGAAGTGCAATCAACCTTGAAATCGAAATGTTGGTTGGTTGTAGAGGCTTTCTATGCAGGGGAACACATCCGTCCAATACAAACAAACAACTATAAAAAGCCTAGGTAAACAGCAAAGAGAATAGGGGAGCCTCACCTGCTTGCTGTGGCATCGGGGGCGTGGTCGGCGGCGCACCCTGCTGCACCACGGGGGTCCCCATGACCGGCGCACCGGGCTGCGTTGCCGGCGGACCGGGAGGCGGGTAGTACTGCTGCTGCTGCTGTTGCTGCCAGTACTGAGGAGCCGCTTGGGGGCCCGGGGGGGGGGGGGCCCAGGGACTGGCCGGGGGCTGCGCATAATGGGTTGGCGGCGGCCCGCCAGGGAAACCGCCAGGGGGGTATGGGGGCGCGCCCGGGGCGGTGTCGCGAGGGGGGTAGTTCGGTTGCTGTTAAGTAAGGAGAGTAGTGTCAGAGTTTGTGTGTTCTGATGCTTTTAGGTGGCGATTGACTGCGAATGAACGTGAGGCCTCGGGAAAAGGTCCCTGACACCAATCCTTACGCGTGTTTGTGCCAATTTCAAAGGAGAAATACATAAGACACGAATTACATCCAAAACTGCAGCGCCAGAGAAAGCATTAAAGATAAAAAAGAGAGCGAGCGGGACGAAGAATGGACGCAGAAAATTTTGCTTTCAAAATACTTGACATGAGCGAGCAATCGACTTGACATGAGCAAGCAATCAACGTTGCAATAGAGGCTTGTAAAGGAAGCGACAGTAGATACAAGCACTCAAAGCAAACCCTACGCCGAACAGCTGATGTAATCAGAGGACCGCTCAGGCAGCGGCTGCATCAACGTGCAACCTTTACCATGTGAGCGCCACACGTTCCCCACCCTCATTTAATGTACACACAACCAGCCGGTGCAGAAGAGCTTGACAAAGACTGCGTCGATTGCGCAAATCAGTAACAGCCTCCAGGTGATTGGAAAAGATAGAACAAGGGTTGCGCGCTTACTACGATTGCAGGATCACTCGGCAGCTGTGACGGCGGCGGCTGGGGAGGGGCCGCTGCAGGCTTCACCTGCAAATCCTGCAGACGAACAAAAAGCACGCAGCCAATCAGTGGAGTCCAGCTGCTCTTGTCTGGAAGGCTTGCGATCGGTGCAAACCCTCCACGCAGGAGCTCAATGCACCTACATAGTTAGGGTTCACAAAAAGATTCACAACATGCGAGTTGTGAATAAAGAGGCCCGCAAGACAATAGCGGCGAAAGAGCAGCAAGCAAAGTATTGCCAGATGGGTAGCTATGTATTAAGGGACGCTTGTTAGTTGACAGAGTGCTGCAGAAGCGATACACTGAGGCATAGGCGGAATACTAGACCAGAAATGGATCATTGAGTGAGCGACAAGATCATACCTTGATGTCCGAACCCCGGAAGATGATGTAATCATAAACCTTGTCGCTTGCTGGAATCTGCGGGCCATCCTGTTTCCTTCCTTCTGTCCCAAATGAAACAACTGCAGAGACGATACATTTCTATAAAGAAGTTGAGCGGCTGCGAGACAGGAATGGTCGAGCTCACCCCGAACCTTGAAATATGCAATCCCTTGGACAAATGTGCATGCTCACATTCCATAATACTCCAATGCATAAGAATGTTGAATATTGAGGCTCACAGCGGCTAGCAAACCTTGATGTGCTTAATCCTCGTGCTTATAGAGTGTTAACGTGAGTAAGAAAGAAGGCTGCAAATACACGCCGTACTACAACGAAAAACACAATACAAAACAGTATGTTCCGAGACTGCGTTATCCACAGCTTCTCCAATTCTTGGAATGTGGATGTACTACTATGTTTCAAGAGGAGAAGAAGAGGGCATCCAAGCTGGCGTTTCTTGGTCAAATGCATGACATCAGGGCTACACAAGCACACGCGTCAACATGAGCTGACTGACTGTGCCACAGCTCAATCAAGTAAACCGGTCTTTTTCCTGGGGCAGTGTCATACAGACATCAGAAGACCAATACTTACAACATTTAGACAATCAAGCAAGCTAAACATACAGCGGTAAGCAGCCTACAATAAATTCAAGCCCGCCAACATCCGGTTCGCAACCTGTTTTTTAAGGGAAAAGAAACCGTCTCTACTCACCGTTGCTGAGTGCAATGTTAGAATTCTCTGTATCCACACTGTACAGTGTCCCCTCGTACCGAATCTCGCTCTTGGAAGTCAAGCTGATGTAGCTCCCTATATAAGACTCCCCCATCCTCGCTGATTGGCGAAGTCTCAGATGAGAGGCGACAAACTAGAGCCAAACTCCTCAAAGTAACCACCGAGCTTTCACGTCCTTCTGCTCCTGTCTGCTTCCACTTGCCACCTCAATCCCTTCTCCACATCAAGACCGAATTCACTCTGCACAACCAATGCCCGCTCTGCACAAGCCGCCACTGCCAGGGCGCCTTTCCTTCACATGCAAGGCTTCCGTTCTGTGCAATGGCATGTGTGATGGAGCCAGGAGGAGAAGCTGTTCAGCCCCTTCAACTGAATCAACAGCACCAAACCGAGTGGGACGGTATTACTGGATAATTTTTCGCGTCGAACGTTTCGAGGCTTCTACTCGGTTCAGCTCCGGTCCCAATCTCAACACTGACTATTCGACGGGCAGAGGTGGTAGAGGCTCTAACCAGCTTGCTAACTTGGCGGGTCTGTATCTTTTACAGATGTCTACAGGAACGGGTGCTTGAGCACTTTCTGCGGCCTGCTGCACCAGCTTCTGCTGATCAATCGAACATTTGAAGTTGAACGACAGGAAACTTAAACTTCAAG
>DF237159.1:2465-57547 GCA_000708835.1 Klebsormidium nitens | reverse complement strand
CATGTCCTTGCTCATGCAAAAGACAAATCTCAAAAAGATCAAGCGAAGCTCGAGATATGAATGAAGACGTCTTCATGATTCTCAACCACGGGCAATAGGGTTTTGAATCTCCGAATTAGGGAAGTTCGACCTTAAAGCATTGTGGAGAGGCGCTTCGTTGTTTTCTTTCCATTTTGAAACTCTGAGAAGAAGAAGCGACTTATTTCCAGGCTTTACACGGGCTTTTCGCTGCTTTCTACCCCTCGTCTTAATTGTTTGAGGAAGATGGCCAATGGAAAGGAGGAATACAATGAGCAGGAGGAGCTCCTCGACTATGAGGAGGAGGAGGAAGCAGTGCCTGATGCAGCAGCTCCTAAGGGCACAGAGGCGGTAAAAAAGTGAGTGCTGGATATCTTCTTCTGCATGGAAGCATTCTGTAGCAACTTTCGAGAGTTTGTCGCGGATACACCCTGACGATGTGAAGGGAGCGCTTGCCTTTGTTGTTGTATGCCATCTTTGGTGCATGTGGAGGCGCTTGGTCTCTGGTAATGGTAATGTCACTTGTTCTGTATCTGTAGGAACTTATTATCACCTCTCCGAGCCTGGATGGCCTCTCAAATCAAGTTGCTTTTGCTCTGCAGAGGGTATGTGGGTATTCACAGCTCAGGGTTCCGGGACTTTCTCCTCAAGCCTGAGCTGCTCAGGGCTATCACGGATTGCGGGTTTGAACATCCATCAGAGGGTAAGCAGACAACCTTGCATTGATTCGTCATTCTTGCTTTCTGCAAGCTTACCTCTGTGATGCTTCTATGTAATCATGCTCAGTTCTTATTAGGGTCGCAGCTTTTTGGCTGCGCCTCTTATCTGAACCTCAAGTATCTGCTGACGCAGTGCTGTTTCTGGTAGTTGTTAAGTGGAATTTTCTCGTAGGTCCTTAGGGTTCAATTTTAAGCAACTATTGACAGCCATGCATTTGTTGCGTTTTGCAGTCCAACATGAGTGCATCCCTCAGGCTATCTTGGGAATGGATGTGCTCTGCCAGGCCAAGTCTGGTATGGGGAAGACTGCGGTCTTCGTGCTGGCCACCCTGCAGCAGATAGAGCCCGTGGCAGGACAGGTTGGAGCCCTCATTCTGGCACCAACTCGTGAGCTGGGTTTCCAGGTAAGCTCGACACTTCAGTACCAGCAAAAAGGTCTGGCCAAGCATATGTGCAGAGTGATCTCCTTGAAGAATGATCTGGAGATGGCCTCACAGATTGTGTGCTGAACGAGCGTCGCTGTTGTTTCTCCTGACAGTGCTGCACAACAAGGCTTGATCATCCTCACTGTACAGGAAGTGCTCGCTTGTTTTCTGTTCATTGACCACTCCAATTGTCCAGGCTTGTTTGCTGCTGCTTTTCCTCTTAGCTTTGTCGCTTCATGCAGGTTATCGTGATAGACTAGGTTAACAAATCTGCATTTGTTTGCTGCAGATCTGTCACGAGTATGAGCGCTTCTCCACCTACCTGCCGGATGTGAAGGTAGCAGTTTTCTATGGAGGGATCCCCATTACAGCCAACAAGAAGACTCTGAAGGACGAGCCGCCACATATTGTGGTGGGAACCCCCGGCCGTATCCTGGCGTTGGTCAAGAGCGGTGACCTCAACCTGAAGCAGACAAGGCACTTCATTCTGGACGAGTGCGACAAGATGCTGGAGGGCCTAGGTAAGTGACAGCAACAACAGGTCATTCAATACTCGGTCTATTACTCGGACGTCACTGCACTGATAAGCAAAATGATGGTGACAGTAATTTTGACTATTTGGTCTGTGCGTGTATGTTGCTTTGCTCAACAGCGAGTTGACACTTGGCCTTCTCATTCGGAGCAAAGCACTGTGTTCTGATCAAAAAGTTTAGTCACCACGTCCGAAGCTCGTGGTAATAGCTCCCTGTCTTGACTGCTCTGCTCAGATTGTCATTTGCTGGTTCCATCCATGTGCTGGTTCCATCTTCTTAAAAGGCTCCTGGTTGATTCAAGTTGGTGTTGGACAGCGCGATTTTCCTGCTGGGAGTCAAAAGCGGTGCATCCATTGCAGCCTTCATTGCAGAAGCTTCCTTTATGCACTGTATTGCCTGCATCCACCTGCTCTTCTGAAGTGCTTGTTGTTAGGAACAGTCCAATTCTTTGAGAGGTTATAAAGCTATGGGGCTATGAGCAGTCTCGTTTTTAGAAGAGCCTCTTCCATTTGTTTTGTGATTGCTTACTTGAGCTGCACTGAGCGCTTCTGTTGTTGGTCTTGCAGACATGAGGAAGGACGTGCAGGACATCTTCAAGAGCACCCCCCACGACAAGCAGGTCATGATGTTTTCGGCGACGCTCAGCAAGGACATCCGGCCGGTCTGCAAGAAGTTCATGCAAGATGTAAAGACCGCACGCCCTGCCTCGCCCTCTTCCTACGGGTTCTTCCGCTGTCTCTGCTCGAGTGAAGAAGTGGGAACTCAACCGGTGGACCAGCGTTTTGTTCAAGTTTGCTAAGTGGGGAGCCGGTAAAGCTGCTAGGGGCAGCACTGTTTTCTCCATGCTTGTTCATCAAGGAGGCGACTGCACAGCGCCGTACGTCTACAGAAGGGGTCAACGGCCTGGGGTTGAAGGAGGGTTTTGAAGTTCTGTCACAAGTTAGTCGGCAAGCTCTTTCAGTTGTGGATCGGCAGCGGGTCCATGTCAGATGCGAGGTTGAAGGAAGCGGGCTTAGAGGACAGCCGGGTGAAACGGTTGGCTGTTAGCGGGAGCACGGTAGTAAAGAAGCGGGGTCCAGCCGATGCAAACGGTTACGGAAGCTCAGTTAGCCTGCATAGGAACCCAGCCTGCACGACGACGTCTGGGAGACTTCGCCTGTGCACTGCCAGAGCTGTTCCCGTTGTTAGTGGGGTTGAGGGTGGGAGGACAGCACAAGCGGAGCTGGCCTGTCGGGCGCTCGCACGCGGTCCAGCTGAGGGGGCTGGTGGTGCTGGTGTGAAGTGCACGCAGTCAATCTTCTCCCAGGCCTCCTGTAGTCTCTGTCCATCGTCAACTTGCATCAATTCTCGTTTCACCTTCAAAGTGCAAAATGCATTTCAAAAGTCCTGATTGTTTGGTGGACAGGCAGCATACTTGCTTATGGATCTGCAACTGAACTGCTTGGTCGTTGCTGATTGAAAGTGATCTGCTTGATTGAGCATATGCGGGTTTGCGTTTTACTTGCTTGCTGCTTTTGCTGCTTTGCTCTGCTCTTCCTTGCCAGTGGCAGCAAACGGGTGCATCTTCCAACCAAGCTGCAACGCTGATCGGGAGGCGAAACCCTTCAAGAACACAACTCTGGAAGCACCCCCGATCCCTGATGGGTTGAATTGGTCGGAGCCAAGTGGTCAACCAGCGAAGTTCTATCTCACGATCGGACAACTCGGCGGCGGACTCTATTGGAGCAACATGGTACAGAAAGCTTATTGTCGGTGGTCCATCCAATCTAATGCAGCCCATGGAGATCTACGTGGACGACGAGGCCAAGCTGACACTGCACGGCCTGGTTCAGGTATGTTTCTCAAATCTCGGGTTGGTCCCTTGAATGTTGGCACACGGGTCTGCACATAGTTGAGCAATCGCGTGATTAGGCTCCGCAAAGTCCGCAGCTCTTGAAAACTCGAGAACAAAACAGTCTAATTGTCAGGTTGTGGACTTTGTCCAGCTCGCTTCCTCAGAACTGCTTGGATCCGGTCATGTCAAAGCACTTGTTGACTGCGCTTTTGCATTCTGCTGCAACGCTCAGCTTTACGCTTGACAGTTGCCTGTCTCGTATAAAACTTAGTTTACCACCATTTGGCGTTGGCTTGCTCTCCACAGTACTCATTCACTTGGTTCATGTCCCGCAAGCTTATCCCAAGTCTCGCATTAGCAGGCTCTGATCCCTTCCCATCCTCGTTTTTTGCAGCACTACATCAAGCTGGAGGAGAAGGAGAAGAACCGCAAGCTGAACGACCTGCTGGACGCGCTCGACTTTAACCAGGTCGTCATCTTCGTCAAGTCGGTGTCGCGCGCGGCGGAGCTCAACAAGCTGCTCGTGGAGTGCAACTTCCCGTCCATCTGCATCCACTCAGGACTCACGCAGGAGGAGAGGTGAGGTGGCATTTCCCTGTCGTTCTGTTCTCTTTTGGAATCACTTCAATCGAAACGGAAGTGCTTGTTTTTAGAGCAGCGCTAATATTTCTGTGTAAAATATTCGGAGCACTGCTTAACCGGGGTGTAAATTGTTCGCAAATTGCTTGCCCAGATCTGGCGGCCTTTTCTTTGAGATTTTTGCTACGCTTTGAAGCTTTGCATTGAGCAGAGTCAGGGGCAACGAGTTTTGAAAGAGAGTGAGGGGCAACGAGATTGGAAAGAGAGTGAACACTTATCGCTGACGTGTGTGCTGCCAAGTCCGCTTTGGAGGTTTGGTGGCAGGCTTAGTAGGTTATGTGACGCCTTTTTACTGTAAACTGCCGGAGTACTGCTTCCCTTGTCCTGTTTCTTGATGTCGTTTATTCTTGTCTTGTCCAGGCTGAACCGGTACAAGAACTTCAAGGACGGCCTTAAGCGGATCCTGGTGGCCACCGACCTCGTAGGGAGGGGTATCGATATCGAGCGCGTCAACATCGTGATCAACTACGACATGCCCGAGAACGCCGACTCATACCTGCACAGGGTGAGGTCCCGGTCATGGTTGCGAACCGAGCTCAGATCTGTCTTGACTGCGTACCGTAGTTGCCGTCTCAGTTTATTGTGAAGTACTCACTTTCAAAACTCTCGAAAGACAAGGACGGAGAACATACAGTTCCATCGCCATTTCTGGACTCTGGCCTCGGCTTTCAACCCCTCGATGGACCTATGAACGTTGAGCAAGCACCTTTCGGCCGTCGTTCGGCCGTCGTTTGAAGGGGCGATAGCCAAGGCAGGGTCGGAGCTTGTTGACGGGATTCAAGGTTCTCCATCCCCGGCCTCCCTAAACCCGAGATTCTGATTTCAGTCCTTTCGTTGGGGATTTCAGTCTCCGCCCGAGCTGTGATTGCATCCTGGCCTGGCTTTGACTCTCTAATTTCCTTCCTACCATTTGTCTGCTGGCAATCCTCCTGAACACTCAGTCGATGCTGCTTGCAGTATGCCTACCAAGTGCAGGAAGAGGATCCCGAATTTGGTCCTGCTTTCAAGTGTTGGGAGGAGTTGCCTATCTGCAGTATTTAAAATCTTCTGTAGTTTTGGTCGGCATATCCAGGTTGATACGCTTTTCGCCGTTTTCCGTCGAGCCCGTTTCAATCGTGAATGAGGAAGGCCGAAAATGTAACCACCCAAGTGAACGCGGTCAAATTGAACGCTTTATCGTTTCGCTTTGCTGACGAAGATGTTTTTCATGCTGGCAGGTTGGCAGAGCGGGCCGTTTTGGTACCAAGGGGCTGGCCATCACATTTGTTGCTTCCGAGGAGGATGTCAAGATTCTGAACGACGTCCAGGAGAGGTTCGAGGTGGATATCAAGGAGCTGCCTGAACAGATTGACACCTCCACCTACAGTAAGTCCTTTGCTGCGTTCTTGTGCTTGTCCTGAGGCTGTGCAAGTGTTCTGAGTTTGATAACTGCAGCAAGCAGAGTCCGAGAATCTCAGCTGACTGGTACTTCGAGCAGAAGCTTTTGTGATGACGGCTCTGTCCGTTCAATAGAATGCAGAGACAGAAAGTCTCTAGTGCTTGTTCTCTCTTGTCAATCTTGACACGTCCCTGATGTAGAATTGATCTGCTCGGGGTTAGCAGTATCTGGTTGAAACTTGTGGATCGGCAATAGAGCGGCCTGTTTGAATCACTTTTGAGGGGTTCCGAGAAATCTTGAACTGAAGCAACTTTTCCGGGTATGTTCCCTAATGATTCTTCTCTCTTCTCTTTTCCAGTGCCTGCATAACCGTCGCGCCTCACCATCTGGGCTAGTGTCATTGTTGTATACTAGGGACTGCAGGAAAACAGTACCTCTTATGGGGTCGAACAAATTGGTCTTGAATGATTGTTGCTGAGAGCTAGAGCAAACGTGTTTTGTTCGGCGAGCATAACTGCTTAAATTCGAAAAGTTTACTATTGTGGTTACTGTGGCTTGTTACATGTGGCCTGAATATCAGTCAGTTCGACCTAGCTACTCCATACAAATGTCGTCTTGGGATTCAGTGCATATGTATCATGCAATGTCATGTCAAAGTGAGTGGCAGTTCATGACTTGCAAAACGTGGATTGCTGGCAAGTTTGTTTTTAGCAGTCTGCAGAAGTGCCTGCAATGAGTGCATACATCATTGGGTACAATGATCTCATGGTTGAAGTCTTGAAGACTGCAGTTTGACTGCTAGATTTGAGTTTACACCGGCTATATGGTACCGGAAATGTGATTCTTAATCACTACCGTTCGCTCGATCTTACATGGTGGGGCCCGTATGCCAGGCGGTGCATCATGTTATGCACTTGACTTCACCCAGCTGTGCATGTTACACTTGTATGTTGCGCCGGGACGTTGAATTCGCCTACCCCACTCCAACGGTTGACTCGAGATCAAACCATGAATGCATGCTTGACCTGATTGAATCATTTGAAAAGAAATATGTGTCACACGTGCAGCTTCGGCATGTCCAATATGCACGATACACCGGTCTTGGTCTGGTTCAGACAATAAGCGTAACTTAAGCACTCAGCGCGCTGTTGACCATGATAACATGGCAGCCCCGTATATTCATCATTGACAGTCGAAAGCCCGTCCAGAAACGCTGATCACAACTCCTTGCTTGCAACATAGCTAACCTTAATGCCCGTCCATTCTGTAAGTCAACGGAGGCGTGCTGCCATGATCCACGCAACCCGTGCACAGAATGCCTGTTCTACCCAGCGAGTGCGCTTCCAGCCGCGTGTCGATCCCTCTATTGCAATCCGAACACCTCGGCATTGGGGGCTTGGGGATCGTGTCCGGAAGCACTTCGAAGTTGTACTGCGATCGAAAGTCGTCGAAGTTTCGGCCACGCCACCACCACTCCCAAGGATCTTGGAAGTAGTCCTTGCACCTGCACAGCGTCGGTTGAAGGTAGCATGCCAAAAGCAACTCGAGGGGGGATGCAAAGAAAACGGAGGCAAGATGCGCTCGTCCTCCATGTCAAGCATAGTCACACTTTCCTTTCGTGCACAAAGGCATTGAAGCTTAATTGAAGTTGGCAGACAGCAATGCATAGGTGCCTCCTTCTATACTTTCTGTACGGCGCTTTTTACATGGGAAGGCTTTGTATGTCCGCCAACTGACTCACTTCTGTATAAAAGCTCAGGGTAAAACAGTTGGCGAGCCAATGTCACAGAACTTCTCCTGATAAATGAAGAGTGGTAGGAGAGCAATCAAAGCAACACATAACGGAGAGTTCTTGCCAAGACTCTTCGAAAGAAGAGAACAATTAAGGGGAGACACGTTTAAGAACCTTACTAAAGATTGAAGGTAGCAAGCGAGCAATCAAGAAGATAGAAAATGAGGAACTCCCACCGAGGAATGAAGAGAATCAGGAGAGCAATTAAGGGGACAAGACAAGCTTAGCCTCTGCGAACACAAGCTTGGTACTTACGTTTGGCAGGTCCTCCAATCCCCTCCGTGGCCCTCATCATGGTGCGAGGCGCACAAGGTGTACCTGTAAGGAGCCAATAGATATTAAAAATTCAAGCACTGCATTTAGCTCACAAGCCTCCCCTCCTCACCCGATCTTCCTGTTTAGAATGCCTTCTATTCAGCGCGGAAACAAAAGCACAGCCCGTGAATGGTACGTGCTAGCCCCTGAATGGAGAAGCCAAAAGGGGCACAGCCTGGAAAAATAACCGCCCATTCTGAATCAAAAGAAGGGTAGTGTCAGAAACTGATACATAGTCAAAATAAGGCACATTATACTTCATCCTTGACTGGCAGCATTTTCATGAGTGAGCAAGTTTCCCAACAGTCATCAAACGCGTTCAATCGAATCAAATAGGCTGCACTCCTAGTGCATTTGACTTTGCCTTTAGGTCACGCACCTCTTGTGATTCCTGTAGCAGCAGTTTTTGTCGTATGAGAAGAGCTGATACTCTCGAGCGTCGTCACAAATCCAGTGATTGCAGCATTTCGTCTTCGTTAGCGGCCTCTCTCGATTTCCACAAAGGCCACATTTCTTGACTTCCCCAGCTTCTTTTCTCTGCTTCAGTTCCTTGCATATCTTCCTGTGAACCTGCCAGTCAGCTCTCTGGCACTCCTTGCTGCAATAGAACGGCACCTGAAAAGGGGGAACTCTTCGTCAAGCACTGACACACATCTCATGGAACTTGAAGGAAGCATGGTTGCCAGGTCAACAGACCTTTTAATCATTCTGAACAATGAACCTTCAGCATAAGCATCTGCTTGCCTTGAAGGAGGCAATGGCGGTGGTTGTGCAGTGCTAATGCCTCAATTGTCTCATGTGGTCTAACATGTTGCACGTACTATAATGAAGGGGAACTAAGCACCACTGATTCAGACTCCTTGAAGCATCCAGTGAGTTGCGTAATGTCACTGCTGGCATTGGAAGACTCCACTTTTTGTGATCCCGCATTTGATTCTCTTGAAGACCAATTGAACTCAACCGTCAGACCAATCACAATGCTGGCAGCTTCAGCAATGGCTTATCAGAGATCTGCAAGGCCAGCACCAGAGACAAAGACTTGAAGTCCACTAACGTGCCCTCAACAAAGGCATCGCTACAAAGGAGCAACAAACATACAAGGTCCGCTCTGCACCGTCGTTTTATCCAACGTCTTCATCAAAGACATGCCAGTAAGTGGTTAAAAGAGCTACCTTGCACCGCCCACAGCGCTGAAAGTCTCGCTCCTTGGCATACTCAGTGGCTTTGCAGCCTGCACAGGTCCTCATAGTGGCCGCCTTTTGTGCGCCAATTGCCAAATGCCAATGCAGGAGCAGCTGAGCTGCGTAGCTGGAGCCTGAGCAGGTGGGCCCATGGGGCGCGGAATTTAACCTGCGCGGCCGGCTTTGGGGGTGCAGGTCGGGTTAGCAATAACTCATCTGATAAGAACTGGCAAGTTATCCCCCAGTAACCCACATTTGAACGCGAACCCTGCCCAAACCCTGAGCTTCGTTGATTGTCATCGATGCGCGGCCGCGCCAGGCCGCGAGCTAAGCTAGCGCCAATCCGAGCCACTCGAGCCCAAATCCATAAGGTGTCTGAGACAGCCAGGAACGCCTGCACGCGCACAAGAGGTAGGAACGCACGAGGGCGGAACCATGGGTCCATCTTGCAGGCACGCTCGGCGGCGAGCAGCGGTTAGCTGTGACGCGAAGTTCCTGCAGCAGGTGGCCATTATTGGCGCCACGGATCCAGACAAGGCCTACGCCCTGTGGTGGCCAGAGATCCAGGCTGTCGATCCTTGGACCAGCACATATGTAAGCGGAGCCTGCATATATAAGAGCATAGCCTGTATATGTTTCTCATGGCCAAGTTGCTGCTGGTTGCTGGGGCCTCATGCCCTTGCTGCTGCTTGCTCTGCTCGATTTGCCTTCTCGATTTGCCTTCTCGATTTGGGACTATATGGGAACTATATGTAGGATGGTCACTGTGGTTTGCCCCATATGTTGGACGGATACGGTACAGGGACTTGGTGCACCATTGAGCGGGGCTGCATTCTTTCGTGATTTCCTGGTTCTGGGCCTCCGCTCCGTTCTACCCCTCGCTTCTGTTGCAGATAGCGTAGCTCCTATATGATTATGACCTGCGTCATATCTAAACATCGCTTCTTGTACTCTGGTCTTTGTTTCTTCTTGTGATGTCCGGTGCCCTTTTGTCTGCGCTTGATTTGCTAATTGTAATGTTCAGAAAAATTCACTTTACGCGCGCATCCTCAATTGGCCTGCACGATCCCAGTGTAGGTGTGTTCAGTTGTGCGTGAAGGGACCTTGTGTAACACATGGTTGCCAAATATCCGCTTACTGAAGGAATGGTCTGCTTTCTGAGCTGCTTTGTGGCGACTGTTGACATCTAATGCATGTGTGGCCTATGGTTTCAAGTCCAGTCAATCAACACGCAGATAATCGTTGTGTTGAAGCTCAGAAAAGGTGCCCGATGTTCGCAGCTGGTACGGTTTTGCACATGGGGGCCCCATATTGGCAACGATGTTGTATTGAAGAGCATGTGAACATGCATGTGCTGGATCAGCCTTTTGAAAGTCCATTTTCCAAACGGTCAGGTACCTTTGGCGAAGGACATGCGCTAGACTCATGAGCCCAACTTCAAATTTACCGGCCATCAAGAACATGCACCATCACGTTCAGAGAACCATTTGCAGCGTTTCGTATGCTTATTTTGGCTTGCTGGCGACTTAAAAATGACTCATTTATATAAGCTATAGTGGGTTGAGGGAAGAATTTACGTGCCCGATGGTGGACCTCGCTATTGCAATTGCACAGAGAGTGTGGGCCCCAGCCAGGCCCCTCCGTTTGTTCAAGCAATTTGCTCCTGCAAGAGTCTGATTGCTTGTAGAGGCGTGGGGTGAGTGGACCCCAGCCAGCCCTTCTCCACGAGATATTTCAGAAGTCTCCTTTGAAAGGCTTTCCAGTTTGGCAGCCTGTGGTCGAAAGCTGCGAGGGACGTTGCGGCCAGGGTGACGCGTTCTGCCGCCCTGACCGCCTTCTCCTCCTGCTATATGTATGTATCATGCACGCCTGGACGGCTTCTCCGGTGGTTTTGGTCGCAAAAACTTCTGAACCTTAAAGATCGCATGAATTGACGCAGCAGCCATCCTTGCGCTTGAAGATTGAAAGAGAGCCCCTCGAGTCTGATGAAAGAAAAGGTGAAAGCAATGAAGAAGCTGAAAGAACGATTCACCATGCGACGGGATGTGCCGAGAGCGGGCAGGAGACATTATTGCAGCTTGATTCCATGTTCTATTGCCAGAATGCCCATAACAACCATCATCACAAAAGTAAACAAGGCAGGGAGGAATGTAAACGACATGCATGTTCTTCTCTTAGCGTGATCGTTTGCTCAAGTCGATCCGATAAGAAGAATAACGGTTGGTGTGGTCCGCAACTGATTTAGGGACTGTACAGTCAAGCTGCCTCCTTGACTTGCGCCGCTTCTCATTCCAGAATATGGAATGTAAATAAAATCCGCTATGGTTTATACAACGTCCTAACTTAAGCTCTCTAGAAATTTGCACTGCTCCTCGACAAGCTTCAAAACCTAGGGTACTAAAGAATCAATGGTCTTGCTCCAATGCTACAAGTGCTTCTTGCAAGCACCGCCTATAATGGGGCATATAATGGTCCATCACCATGCTCCGAGACAGCCAGATCTTTCCGTACAGCTTCTTATCCGTCGAAAAGAGGCGGTACACAAAACTTTCCTCCCGTTCGTTGTGACTCGCACTTGACGACTCCGCCGTTGTTCCACCTTTCTCTCCCGTCGAAGAAGTCGAAGTACCATTTCCTAGCTGTTCCGCTTCCTGCTCACTTTCCTTCCGCTTCCGCAAAACGAACGGTTCGTGTTTCGCGGAAGCGCCTTCCAGCGGATTTCTACTTGAAGTCGTTCCCTCGTTTCCACCTTCGATCCCGCTTTCGCCCCTGGAACGATCCTCGATTTCAATGGGGCTCCCAAAGCCCGAGCTCAACGGCAGCCCTTCCTCAATCACGGCCGCATCCACCTCAATTTCGTCCCCGACATCTAGCTTCACGTCCCGGCAGAAGAACGGAACCTCTTCCGAGTTTTCCGGCTCGCCCTCACGGGGCTTAGCGTCGGGAACGGCTTGCGGCCTCCACGCCCGCATCAGCTCCGCGGCAAAGGAGAACTTGGGCGGCACCGCTCCCTTTCCTTCCGGAAGACTGGTTCCGTTTCCGGTTCCGGTTCCGGTTCCGTTTCCGTCTCCTGAGCCCTCCGCCTGAAACCCCTGCTTGGACGGCTCGTCCCGAGCACCCCTCGGGCCCCGCACAATGTGCATAATCTTCCCCGGGGGAAAAAAGCGGGTCTTCTCCTGGAGCCACTCCTCCGAACCCACTGCTCTTTTCACCGGTTCCTCTTCGCTCTCGTTCTCCAAACCGTCTACCGTTTCAAGAGGCCCTGTTTCTATCCCTAACGACAATCTTTCCCCCTCGTCTTTGGCGTCGAGCTCCGCTTGCAAGGCCTCGAGTTCCGCCTGCATCCGGTCGAGTCCGCTGGCGTCGGAACGGATCGAGGCCGCCTCCTCTTCCTCATCGTCCGAGTCGTTGATCCCTTCGTCGCGAGCGGTTTGCCTGCCCACGTCGTTCAAAATCGCGGCAAGGCCTGCAAGATTGGAAACATTCTTTCAATACTCAAGGCCGGAAACTTCCAAAATGAGTGCCTACTTCTTCCGCCTCGAGCGGTCTGCTTCCTGATGTCGTTCGGAGGCCGTGGGTATCGGAAATCCTTCCATTCTCATCGGCTTTTACAGAAAGGATGAGTCGCCTGTCCATTGGACCCTGCCAGCAACGTAATTGACGAACCTAGCAAAAGGCTGCATAATAATAAGTTCTGTAACTGCTGAGAGATCGTCTGAAAGCGAAGACCATTCAAAACTGTGGTCGAAGCGGCTCTGAGGTTCCTCGTTACTTGAATAAAAGGGAAGGCCTGCGAGGAACGGATGAATAGTCCCTCGAGAACCTTCTGGAATGAAGAATCAAACCGGCAAGGCGTGTTTGAGGCTCCCGTTGGTCCAACTGGCCTTGTCAACATCCCTCACGACGTGGCACATGCCATGAACCCCAAGATACAAAAAACTACAACTTAGAACATTCAGTGAGAATATTTATTCAAGTTCGAGGATGACCGCCCACCTGTGACTTCCTCTTGCCGCGTCAGGTCTATTCGCGACACCGACCGCGACCGGCTGTGCCGCGGCGTCCCTTCGCCCGAGCTGGTTCCTCCCTCCGACAGGTTCCCAACCGACTGTGACCTTGAAAGCGAACCGATCACTCCCCCCAAGTTTTCTCGAACTTCCGCCCCCCCCTCTCTCTCCATTTCCATCACGAACCCACCCTCCCCCGGTTCGGGGGGGTGCTCCTCCGGGATCGGGGGTGGCGTATTCACCCTATTTCGTACCCCCCCGCACGCGAGCCCGCTCCAGCTCAACTTCGGCCGCACGCTCGCAACCGCCGAGACCGCAGTCCTAGCGCCCGACGAAACGGGTCGCCAGACAACCCCGGCGCTGTTACCGATAAGCGACGGCACGTGACCGAGTTGGCTGAGCCCCCGGCCCATAAGGTCCGCGCCACCCATAAGCAGGCGGAGCACGCGGATCTGGTCCATCTGGGAGCGGAACTCCGGCCACCAGGCGGAAGCGGTGACGTCAGCCCGGAGGTCGTCGACGGACGCGCAGGAGAAAGTGGGCACCAGGTCGAAGCCGTTGATGACGGACGTGACGAAGGGGCGGCCCGACTCGGACAGGTCCCACGTCATGCAGGCAGCTGGAGAAAGAAGGAACCCGGGTTAATTTCCGGGTTAGGCATCGGCTGAAAATCTCGAAGAAAGGGTGAGCGAGACGAAAACCGTCGGTGACAGACTTGCCGAAGGGGCGGCCCGACTCGGACAGGTCCCACGTCATGCAGGCGGCTGGCAAGAGACAGAGGTCAGGTGAGGGTGAAACAAAGAATGCTCAAGGAAAGGATGCGGAGTAGAAGGTACATGAGGATGGTTACGAGGGTGACTTAAGAACTGGGAAGGGGGCCCGTGGAGGGAGGTAAGACTTCAGGCCTGCAAATAATATTGACCTGACGCAGCATAGATTGAAGGCCTCGGTGATCATTTGGAAGCTTAGTGTGGGTATGGGTGCGGAGTGCCTGGAGTGTCGGTTTGTATGTTTTTGGGTTTCGAGAAATAATTTCAGCCGCTGGTCTCTCGCCCCAGAAGAAGCAAGATGGCGTTTGCAAACGGCCACAGAAGACAGATGGCGTCTGCTCGAAGGACGCTCGCCTTCTCGAACCACTAAAATGTTCCTGAATGTCGACAATGAAGGTGACGCATCGAAGCTCTTCACCCCGCCTCTCAAGCCAGCTTGCTTTTTCGAGCTCGCTTGGGCAAGCAGTTTTACCATCAGAAAAAGCGTACTTCGAATTCACACGCTTTTGCAATCCAGCCATTCCCAAAGCATGGTGAACGTTGAAAACGACGGATTCGTGACGGACAACCCAACGAACCGTAGCAGGATCTTGCCCATGGAGCCCTCACTAGAACCCTCACAATCATAGTCAGGCGTCACCGATGAAAAGCCCGAACTAATGCCTCACCTGGCGCAAAAGCGACGACCTCCGTTCCTCCGAAGCACGCCTTCTCCCGCAGACTGTATGCGAGCAGCGACGCGGTCCCGCCTCCCAAACTGTGCCCCACGATTTTCAACCGGTAACCCGGGTTAGCTTTCAAAACCTCCTCCATGACCCCCGCGGCCCGTTGCCCGATCCACCGGGCAGACGCCACCATGCCGCAGTGGGCGTGGCCAGTGACCACGCGGTCGACGATGACGTCACCTTTCCCGGAGGGCGGGACACGTGTCACGATGTGGTGGTACGGGACGCTGGAGCCTGCACGCAAGGGCGGGGAGTGTGCTGAGATAAGGCGAGAAGTGCGGGGTGCGGGGACACCCCCAAATGGGAAAGTAACAAGGACAGAGGGGTGGCAGGAAAGTCAGGAAAATTTATTATAGGACCAATCCTGGGAAGTACTACAAGGCAAAACCCGGCATTAAGAAGTTCAAAGCGGAGATGGAGCGACGATCACTGCTCTACGGGGAGGAAAGCAGGCATGCCTTTACCCTTTGCGGTCGCAGTCGCGATTCTCAGAGCAAACGAGCTTCATCCACAAGGGCCAAGCGTGATCCTACGATAAGAACGATCATAAACGAGAGAAAGAAGAAGTGCGTAATCTGGAAAGATAGCTCCGTTAACAAACTGTGACCGCACGCACGCTACTGGCTGACATGGGCACTTCCGGGGTCGAAAACAACAGCAGATGAGGTAGCTCCAAACGGCGAAAGATCACCAAACCCCGTTTGCTCACCTGTCACCGCGGTCAGAGTGTCCTTCATGGAGTATGTGCCCCGAATGATCAGCAGCACCGTCTTGTTCGCGTCGTCCCGAATGACCACAAAAGCTGGCTTCAGCAGCTGCGCGAGAGCCACCAATCGCGAAAGTCAGATCCGTTTGAATTTTCCAAGCACTGCAGGACCATGAATGTGGGCTTAGCGGAGCAGCTACTGGACGGTCTCGCTTCGGATGTGACCGGTGTGGTTCATTCTGCTCCAACGCGCATATCACCTGTCCACTTCCCCACTTTTCGTGTCGTAAATCAGGTCCTAGTCCTCGTCTGCTTGTTACCGATTGTCAAGCGCGTCAGATGAGCCTGACAAATAAACGTTAGGATTCCTGGTAGACTCTACCATGCGAGATTGCTATCAGGTAAGTACATGTTCTGACGGCTAGCAGACTTTACTTCTCGTTCCTCGGTATATCCAACAAGAGCACCACCCATCAAAACACAGAAAACGCTCTAAACCGACGTCTCGAGGGGAAGGATTAACGGGCCCGTCGCACCCCAACTCCCACAACGTCATCTAGTCACCGACCGAGCAGTGACTAAATAAGAAGCTTGAGCTATGAGATCAAAGATTCGAGGGGAGGCGTTTTCGTCTCCCAAGGGCTCGCTATTCTCCTCCAAGACAACTGAAGCGGTGGGTCTCCTAAATGCATCGTTCCTTTGAAGCAGTGCTTCAGACAAGTGCCACAGGCTTACCCCGGCAGTTCCTTCGCGCAGACGGATCTGGTCCGCTTTGAACTCGATATAGTCACTCAAGTTAGACGTCCCAATGAAGCCAACATTCTTTACAACTTTGCTGATTCCCTCACCCGACTCTACGCAGTCCTACGGCTCTATGCAGTCTCACGGGACCGAACCAGTGAACCATTCCCAAAATCCCCCTTAAACAAAACGAGACACGTGCCACAGGCTTACCCCGGCAGTTCCTTCGCGCAGAAGGATCTGGTCCGCCTTAAACCCGGTGCTCTCCAGGAAGATGGGGAACGGCCGCTTGAATAGAATGCATATGTTCAGCAGGCGCAGGAGCTCCTGAATATGGGCGATGGCGTCAGGGCCGCGCAGTTGCACGCTGCCGGGGCCAGCGTAGACCGCTGCTACGTCGGTGTGGCCCTGGAGAAGGAAAGGGGATCGATGATCTATGGAGTTCAGCAACCGGATTTGACGGGAAAGTAAGTTCGGGACGAGTGGGGTAAGTTTCAAGATTCAGGCTGGGTGCGTGTTGCGGAGCAGGCAGATTTCGGGTTTGGTGTCAGCTGGGAGCTTAGTATTCCTGATGCTGAGGGTTCCTAAAGTCGAGATCTGCCAGAATGTGCCTAGGCACGGTGGTATCTACTGCTGCTTCTCCCATTGCAAACTGCGGTTCAGGCTTCACGACGACTAAGCGGGACATGGTGACAAGATTGCACGCTGCCGGGACCGGCATAGACCGCTGCGACGTCCGATTGGCCCTGAACAAAGAAACGAGAAACCAAAATTATCATGCAGGGTCTAGCACGATTCTCCCGTCACAAGCTTGATCAAGGCGTCAGAAGATTGGTGACGGGATCGGCGAAACCAGCATCATCGGTGAGGCCCAGGGAAAACGACGGACAGAAGGGACTAGGCATGTCAGGATTCTCGCTGCTTCTCTCCTTTGGAGGTGCGGTTGTGGCATCGTGAGCGGCGGCGAGGGGTGAAACGACAGAATGAAATAAGCTAAAGGTCCGATTTTCGAAAAGCGCCCACCTCAGTTCTTGTGAGCCAGTCGATACCAAAGGCCAGATCCACAAACGCCACTTCAACGACATCTAGATACCTCAGGAAGCAGATTTCCAAAACGCCAATCCCGAAAACTGGCAGAATTCTAAAGTCACTACTTGACCCCACCTTTGTCCTTGTCAGCGAGTTGATCTCACACGCTAGGTCCATCAACGGCCGATCGACCAACATCTGGACAACTCGATGAAGAAGCGAAATTCGAACATACATACCCAGAATGTAAGAACTTGACGAGTTTTATGGTTCACCACACCTTAGTTCTTGTGAGCCAGTTGATCCCAAACGCCAGGTCTACCAACGGCCATTTGCCTAATGTCTCACTATACGTGAACCGGAGCGTCTCCCCCAGAGTCGCCACCGCCTCGGCCCATGCGGAGGGGGGCCGCCACGGCTTTGCCCGGAAGCTGCCACCTGGCAAAGTTGGTCGTTACGATAGAAAATGCGTAAATGGTTGGATCGTAATACCTCACAGCTTCGGTTTGGAAATGTTGAAAAGGCTGCATTAGGATAGATACAAGATTACCATGAAGCAGCCAAGTAACATTCGAAGTGCTCAAACTGATACGAAACGCACACTCTGTAATTTCAACGACCTTGGCCAAAAGTGGCCCTGGGATACCTCGGCCTGATCAAGATAAGTCGCCGAGAAACTTCGCTCTATGCCAAGGCTCGCGTTTCACCTGGTTACTGAAAAGCCCAGTGACAATAAGCTGCATTCGGATTGTTCGAACCATGACTTGGGCACCCATAGATGTTTCTCAGCATCATCTCCCTAGCGACGCCGACTCATTCAACTGGCTGAGCTAAGTTCTGTCTTTCAATCAGACAGCCCCAGAGCCTCCAGCTTCCAACAGCACTAAGTAAAGTCTGACCTTGAAACTTGATATTCAACTGACGATAACAGCGCACGTCGCAACCCACCTCGGTAAACTTGACTCTGAATTAATTCTAACCATGCAAATCTCAACTGACGTGATGGGCCGTGGTTTTAAGTTCATGATAACCACGCATATCTTTTCTCACCTGGTGAGCCTTGGTTTTGAGTTATTACTAACCATGCAGATTTCTAACCCACCTGGTGAGCGCCCATGAGCAGACTCCTCTTCCTCCGTTTGGGGACCATTCGGTGGGGCTCCTCTGAGCAGTTTGAGAGGCCAGGGGGGGCGATTGGTGGAGCGGCCAGAGTAGTACAGGAAAAGGGCCGCCCCTGCAGCAGTGGCCGCCGCAACTCCAGCCATGTTGGTTAACTACCTGCAGATAACTTCCTGGTTAACCCGCAGCGAAAACCTCTTTCATTTTGTAGGAGTCAAGCATGAACCTGGATACACAAAATGCTTTTTTGTGGATAAAAGTTGGTACCAGGCAGTGGAAGGCTCTTCGGTAGGTGCAGAGTAGGACAGCGGAGTTCTTGGGAAAGACAAGAGAAAGGTTGAGGTGGGGCCGGACGACCCCGATAAGGAGCTGGGGACCAGCTTCATGATAGGAAGCTCAGTTGACCATCACAAACTACTACTCCCTTCCCCATAATCGCAATGCTAGGACAAGGCAGATCAGATCTAGTATGATGAAATGAATTAACTTGTCAGACACTTGTGTGGGGTCAGGAATATGCACAAGAAACAATACATGGGGCAGTAGAGGGAACAGCCCATTTTGTCTTCCGTTTACCAGAATCAGAGGCTACTTTCTTGAAATCGATTCCCATTGCTTTTGCAGAACGACGACTCAATGATGGACCATCCAAGCTCTGGAGCTCTTCAAGCCCCAAGAGTTTCAGCTTAGAGTCAAGACTTCCTTTTCCATGACCCTTGGAGCTCTGAGGCAATAGCTTTTACCCAGACGCGTCATGGACATCTCTGAAGAGATGCTGGCCAATCCCCAAAAAACCCATGCAAGAATGCCCAAAAAGTCTGTCAGCCACTGTATGTCAACCATACATGGACTGATCCTCCTCTTCTCCATCCCCCCTTTAAATTGGCGTGCAGGAAACAAAATTTCCACGGTTATGCTGGAAAGTTGGAAACCCTTGGGGATATGACTGCCAACCTTCACCTGGCTCTGGTCTCAAAGGCTTCTATGCAATTGGAGTAGGTTGGATTGAACATCAATCCGCCTTAAGAAAGTTTAGTGAAAGGGCAGACATCTTCCAGCTTTGGAGCTTCTCAAAGAGAACCCCCTCCCACAGGCGCACAAAACGGAGCCTCAACCAGCCATCAAAATGAAGACCAACCTTGCCCCTACACGCTCATAGTGTACCAAACCCTAACTTTCCCCCAACTACTCACAACCGGCAAAAGTACGTCAAAGCTGGTGCAGACATCCACACAATATGTCCAGACTCACCCGCTTCTTACAGGTCACTGTGATCCACCATGCGCGTAGCTGTTTTCAGATTTGCATCTTCCTCAGAGGGTTGCGAATGAGAGGGCTCTGAGCGCTTTCAACCAGATTGGTGACTTAAAAATCTCAATCCTGGCATTCTGTTCGAGCATCTCTGAGCCGCCACTTGCGTGATTGAACCCCATGGATCAGAGGATAGGGACAACAGAATGCTGCCATGAGCAACTTTCCTGCTCCATGGACCATACATGAAATGATGAATGTCGTTCGAAGGTTGCATGCCCCCGCCTCATACGCGCCGCTTGCCACATGAAGCTGGAGCGTATTTCCCCTCAGCTTTTGTTGGCTTGGCCATGCAAGCAGTTTTCATCTAATAACCCTGCGGTTACCACCGGTCGCAGTATGTGAAGTTCATAGAAGTTCAGATTTTAACCCCTGACTGCGAGAAAGTGTGAATCCTCCGCGCGCAAAGTCGCCAATTGGCAATTTGCAAAAATGGCGCGACCCCACATACATGATACCTGACAGAAGCATGCATGAGCACCATGATCATGATTCATGGCAGACTTCGTTCAACATTTAGCTGACCATTTGTGCTCATGCGGTCAGCAGGCCAGGGCGCTAGCGGCTAGGTTTGCAGGCTCATGAGGCAGGGCGGCCATGTTGGTTGGCACGAAGAGAAAGTGCGCAGGCAGAACCGCTCAATGCGGAAGTCAGAACCCTGTTGCTCTCTGAAAGAACTTCAGCTGACTGATGTCAACAATTGTGTCGTACGTGTAGAATGATACCGTAGTGGTACCGAAATACTGCGCGCATTGTAGAAGAAAAACCATCTGAAGAGCGTGGAGGCCATCAGTATACATGTCGCTTGTCCTGTTCCAAAGTAAGGACGGCCTCGTTCAATCCTCAATGGAAAGAGACGACCACGATGATTGGGGCCCCCACGATGTGAGGGTCCAGATTGGCGTGGGAGAGGAAGACGAGTTCATCCATCTCCACAAGTCCGTCCTGATTAAGCACTCGGGTTTCTTTGCTGCGCTGCTTTCCAAGCGATGGCCGAAAGGCAAGTGCAGCGATGGGATGCCTCTCATCATTCTCGGCGTCAAAGATGATAGGGAGGCAGTGACTCCAGCCAAGGGCCCAGCTCCTGACACGGCCGCGAAGAATGTGGCCGCGTCTAGTTCTAAAGACGTGAGCTCCCCCGCGGAGAGCAAGCAGGACGCTTCAACTTCAGCTGCCCCTGCGAACGATGACGTCGCGAGTACTGGAGAAGGGGATGGGGAGAATGACGAGAAGATTGACGAGGACAGCGGGGACGAAAATGAAGAGGAGAATGAAGAAGAGGAGGAGGAGAGCGAGTACTACCGGGGGGTGCTCAGGGCGCGGTACAACGCGTACAGCATCGCACTCGACCTCATGTACTATGAGAACTACAAGGCAGTGATTGACACTGTCGCGATCGCGCTTGATCTTTTGGAGGTGGCGGCGGAGCTGCAGTACGATGCACTCATCGAGTATTGCTGCACCTTCCTGGAAGCGTCCCGGTGGAGCGAAGATGAGCTGGTTCGGATCCAGGATGCGATCAGACCGCTGCAGCTTCCGGCTGCCAGGGAGTTGCTTCAGAGGGCGGAGCCTGTGAGCGGGTCGAACTGCATAGAGACGCTCAAGGTGGCGTTTCTGTCGGCGCTGGAGCAGGACAAGGACTACCTCAGAGGTGAGTGCTAATGAAGCTTCTCCAAAGCAGAGAGTAGCGGTGATCAGCTTTCTTCTGCAATGGAGGCATCGTCCGCTTTGCTGAAATTACGAGAAAGAAGAATCCGCATGTTGGTGGAAACTGGTAGACTTGAGACAACCGGCATTTGAGTTCATAAGTAAACTCTTTGGCAGGGGTCCGTGTAGCAATGCTTCCCTAGTCTTACCAGAATTTAGTGTGAAATTTCCCCTTCTCCCCCTGGTTTTCCCATTCTCCCCCTGGTTCAAAAAGGCACCTTCCTCACGCACCTTCTTCGAGCTCCTCTGTAGCATTCAACCAATCAGCGCCCTCCACACTTGCGTTGTGCTTTCCCCACCGTCTAGAAAAGTCGAAGCTTAGTGGAGACCTTCCGCTCAAGTTACGCATTCATATAATAGAGGGCTAAACTTCCTATGCATTTCCCCCCCAGGCACCTTCCACAAGCTCCTCTCCACCGCTGTCTCGGAGCTCGGCGATGAGCTTCTGGTCGCGTCCTTCCTCGACGTCGTAACGGCGAAGATAGACGGAGCTCTGGCTGAGGTGAGTGTCAGTAGTCAAGCAGCTGAATCCTTAGTAAAGCGCTCCCTGTATGCTAGATCGAGTCTCATGGGAAAACGCACTAGATATCCATTTCCAGTCCTTGTCGGCCTCACTGCTTGTGCCTCCGACTTTGATTGAATGAAACGGTTGACTGGTCGACGCTCGGATTTTACCTGTCCGACTTTTTCAGCCAGCCTGACCGGACTCATACATCTGCTTTAGGAATGATTGCCTTGCCCACGCAAAGAGTCAGAGCTGCGGTGACGATCGAGCCTGTTTGCTTATCACCTCGTTAAGGTTTGACGATGCGCAGGCAACTTCAAGTTCTGTCTGGAACTATCTGGCTGTGATACTTCTGCATAGATTGTCCGAATACTTGCATCTGGCTTCCGTCTCGAAGTGTTGTACATTCCTACTTCGATTCTACAGGTCCATCCATAATCTCCTGGATGCACTGGTACTTTACACTGACAAAGCTCATCTCATTTCGCCATTCTGATTCCCCGTTTGTTTCAAATCGAGTCAATGAACGTTGTTCATCGAAGCTGTGCACAATCTTCAACTCGTGCAGGTGGCGACGGGACTGGCGATGCCCTCTGCGGGTTCCGGCCCCTCCGCCCGTCGGCGCACGTTCCTCAAGTACCACGTGGAGAAAGCGCTCTGGATCATGGGCGTGCTCCGGGAGATGGGGGCGATCCCTGAGATCGTATTTGCGTGGTCCAAGTGCCGCAGTTGGCTGCCCAAGGTGGGTTAAGTCCAGGGTTAGGCAAACAACTACGACTTATTTGCGTGGTCCAAGTGCTGCAGCTGGCTGTCCAAGGTGGGTTAAGGCTCACGGTTTCGGCAACCGAACTCTTACCCCCCTGTCTGGGTGGAGCTTGTAACATGAGAAACAAGGAGAGGACGGGTGGACGATGACAACGTGTCTACGGGCAAACTTTTCTGTTGGCAGCGCGAGGACGACAGTCCGTCCGCAAGCGTTCGAGGCCTGAACACAACTTTCGTTTCACCGTTGGATGGGGGTCCCTAGTGTTTCGAAGGTATGAAGAATAAAATCCAGCTTTGCGGTGAACAAAGAGCAGGTCAGGCAAACCCCATTAAACGATGCACTCGCCCCGTGTCGGGCGGTCTTCGGATGCAAGAGTCTCTGGCCTGTCGCTCACCTGGGCGTCTTGTCCGAGTCCTTTCCAGGTCGAATTTCTGCATGGTCCAAGCCTAATCGCTGGCGTGCCACAAGTCAGACTCCGGGATTGAAGCTCAGGATGTCAGAATGATATTCAAGCAGGTTCAGTCGAAGTTTGACGGGATCTATTCGGCGCGGGGTGGGGAAGGGCTTTATGGAACAGCTGACGGAGGCTGTCACTGGCTAAGCAAGTCTCGAGCCGGAAGGTACATTTAGATGGATTGTGAGACAGATATGTCTGATTTTCGTTCTTGGATCATGCCAAGAGTTTCCACGACACATTGCAACTTGAGGTCGGTCCAACCAGATTTGTTCTATTGCCTTCCCCCGCACTGACAGGCTCGTTTGTAAGGCAGGAAAGCTGACCCACTGTTTATTTTGCCCGCAGGCGATCCCCGAGACTGAGTGCAAGCGGCTGGTGGGCCAGTTCTCGCTGGAGGTGCTGGAGGGTTTGGTCGGCCCTGAGAAGGGCGCCATCGCGTGCGCCAGCATGTCCACGCTCGGCCTGCGGCCGCCCCAGCTCAGGTGCGCATTTTTTGGCATGCGAGCCGCCCATTTTCCGCCTGTTCCGCTGCCTTTTCCGTTACCGCCATTTCGCAAACGGAACCGGACTTTGTGTCTGACGTTGCGCAAGTACAGGTCAACGTGTGCAAGAATTGTCGTGCTGGGCCTGCGGCCGCCCCAGCTCAGGTGCGAAATCTTTCGACCCAGCCTTTGAAGTGGGCGTCAGCGGTTGCATCCGCATGACGTCACAAAGGCGCCCGTGTATGCGCACGCTGAGCCTTTCGGCCGCCGAGCATCCGTCAGCATAAAAGTCGAAGCAGCGACCAACGACTTCGATTTCGAGTCGAACATTATGAGTGATTGGTCGCTGCATCGTGCACGCCACCACGAAGCCCTCTTGAAGGACATTGTGTTTCCACTATTTGTCCCCTCCTTTCACCCATTCTCGATGAGGCTTGTCTTGTGCCGGACCTTTCTGTCTTCGCAGTTAGCCCGGGTCAGCATTTTTTGGCTGCGGACCGCCCCGTTTCTGCTTGTTCCGGTGGCATTACGGTCGTCCTGAATCGAGATTGCGATGTAGTTGTCATAACGCAAGCACGGGTTTGACGTATTTCGGCAGTTTGCGTCCCCCTCTTTACCCTTGCATTCCAGCCCTGTTGAGGGAATTTGGCTCGTTCGTGGAGTTTGAACTTGTGACAGACAGCTCAGGTGTCCACTCGAAGGGCGTCGTTCTTGGAAATATTCAGAGGTACAAAATGAGCACCAGTAAGCGAAACACATCATGGGACGGGTTTTAACAGCCCGGAATGTGAAGAAAAGCTCAGTTGGTACCCGTCGGACCTTGATTAGGGTCTTCTAGATTTGCAAACTTGTTCTCACCCTTTGGTGTTTTGGATGTATTCGAAGGACGGGTTGTTTCAACTGGCACGTGCAAAGATCACGCGGTCATGCAGTCAGCGCAAAGATCACGCGGTCATGCAGTCAGCATAATCCTCTGTCATAGTTGCTGAAAGGATAAGGATTGTGTATCTACTTCTCTTTGGACTTACCTTTGGTCTTGCCCTGCCCTAGTGTCTCTCGGCTGTTGTCTCTCCTTACGCTCTCCGTTTTCTAGGTTATACCTGGACAAGGTGCAACTTTGCTTTATTTGCACTCCCACTTTATTTGGATGCTCTCTCGCTCCGTCTGCCCGCCAGCTCTTATCTCCGTACAACTGACGTCACCTTCATGTTTGATTGAATGTTCGCTTCCCTTCTTCTCATTCTTCGCGTCCGCTTCCTTGTCCCTCACGCCCTTATCTTCAACGCGCTCTTCCGCCTAATCAAGTTCCGCAGGTCACTCTTTTTGGACATGATGGCATCCAACTTTTCCCCCCAATCTCGTTCTGCCGTTCGACACTCTTGGACTGGCCAGACGTCAAGATTTGCCCTTCCTTCCTGCTCTCTGCAAAATCCCTCTCTCCAACAAGTCTGAAGATGGTCTGTTTTCCGTATTTAATCTCCAGGTTTCCTCTTGTGAACTTGAGCGTCGTGTCTTGGGGTCTCATCAACAACGCCCTCGTGTCCCTTTCAAACAAGTCCTCAGATAGATTCCTCCACATACTCGTTCCGCAGATCCGCTCTCGTGGACATTAAGTGCCTTTTTCTGGGGTCTAATCAACGTCCCCCTCGCGGCCCTTTCCAAAATCTGGAGACATTTTTCTCTCCATACTCGTTCTGCAGGTCCGCTCTTGTGGACACGATTACTTTTTCGTAGGGCCTTATCGACAATGCTAAACCCGTTCTTTCCAAAGGAGCCTAAAACCAGAATCCTCCCCATACTCGTTCTGCAGGTCCGCTCTCGTGGACATGATCGCGATGTCGTGGGGCCTCATCAACGACGCTCTAGCGTCCGAAGCGGACAACAGCCCCCAATACGACAAAACCACCGAAATCGCCAAGCGGAAGGTCCAAAAGAACAAGTTCAGAGAGCTGCTGCAAACGCTGCCCGACGCGAACGAACTGCTCACGAAATGGTTCCAGGAGAAGAGCTACGCGCAGCTGGTCAAGTCCGTGGACTTGAGTCCGTCGTTCGAGGTGTTTTGCCGGAGAGTGCGGGCCGGCAAGCGGAAGCTGCAAGAAGCGGGTTAATGGCGGCTGAGCTTCGTGTCAGTGTACAGCGGTTTTTGGTAGTGCATAAGAGAAGAGTTTCCATTCGTGGGATGTCTGCTGCTCCCACTTTTTGGAGCTTAGTTGCGAAGACTACCTTGGGCCCTCAGTCAGTCGTGTGTAACATAAGTCGAAAGTCCAGAAAGTCAAGCTGGTGCATGTGTTCCCTTGCGCCCCAGTGTGTCTGGAAAGTTGTGGATCTTTTACGACCAAAGTCCAGTGTAATTGACCAGCTTCTTCTGAAGTTCAGAGTGTACACGAGAGTCGGCTGGGTTCAAATTGATTCTAAGTCTTAATGTGCCTGTGTCACTCGTACGTAGGTTGACGGTTTACATTTCAGACGGTGCATGAACTTCAATGACATGTATCTGGCAATACTGATACCACTTAGTATACAAGGCTAGGGCGGCATATCCTTTGATTAGGATGAAGTCTGACGCCAATTACTGAAAATGGCATGAGAACTATATATAACTACTCGACGGCCGCGCCCTTATATACTTTAGTATCAAGATAGGTATAGCTGCTTTATTTCAGGGTTCATGCACTTCTCATAATGCATCATTGCCAGAATCTCGGGATATGATCCTGCGTCAGTACGCGCTACTTTGTGCTGTGCAGTGACTGAGGTTCATAACGGTGGCCGAGTGTAAACCCGGTGCATGCCTTAGCGGCCGACTGTCACCGCTTATTATTCGGCCGACATTGCACGAAGTTTAGTTCTCCAACTAAGTGACCAATTGGGGCAGGCTGCCATGGCGACTCTTTGATAGAGACTTTCAACGGCTCAAGTTAACATTAAACATTCATATACACTATATCTGTCACAGATCTTAAGAGCTTTGAGACTTGGTTGTTACAAGGCTTCGCAATTTCCGATCACGGTGCATATATAATCGGCTTTATACTGAAGTCCCAGGCAGTGTCAGTGACGCTAGAAAGTAGACCAGATTACTACTCAGCGGCGATTGCACCTTGTTTGCATACATCCATGTTCAAGTAGACTTGTCTGAAGAGAGACAAGACATTGCCAGATTGTCGCAAGTTTTATAGATTTGACCTTCTTGCACAAGTAGCTTTCAGATTTGACCTGCATGCACAAGCGTCGTTCAAACACAACTTGTCCGCATTCCTTGGCAGTGTGCAGTCACTAGCTACTTACTATGCGCAAGTTGTCGTTCATCAACGTACGTTCCATATTCATGCGCTCTGACTCTTCTGTACATTACCGGTCGTCAACACCCCTACCCGCCCCGCACATCGATCACCTCCTACACCGAGCTACAAGAGTCGTGGGCTTGGAAACGATACTACCCTGATCAAATCGTTAACCCTTTAACCCATCACCTTAGAACCCTCCCCAGATTCTCTGGGCTTGGAATCGACTCTATAATTGATCAAAATGTTAACCCCGTGAGCCCGTTACCGTAGAACCCTCCCCAGATTGCTTGTGAAACCATTGTTTTGGAACCTACTTCGCACCAATAAGCTCAAGGGCCGGCACTTTGTCAGGGGTGCCTGCGGGCATCTTCTTGGAGATCACCGAGCCGTTCTCCCAGCGCCAGTCAAGCGAGTAACCCTGGCCGTTAACCACGGCGTACATGGTGCCCGGGGCAACGTAGTCCACGAACTGGTTCTGATCATCGGGAGCCTGCACCGGGGGGAAAAAACCACAGGTTAGGACAGGTTATGGTAGCATTAAGGCTAACAGACTTTCTGTCCTTTCGGAGGTCAATGTCCTTCCAAACTCGAGAGACCACTGAAACGCTGTGCCAACAAGAGCGGCCAATAGCAACAGCAAATTTGGGGCTCAGGACGGGAAAGGAACGGAAGCGGAAGAGGCACAGCAACTTCGTACTCCAGAACAGACCCAAATATGGAGGAGTGAGAAGTCAAAAGGCTGGTAGACTCTGCGAGTTGCTAGGATCTTTTGATGTAATCTGCGTTGGCTCACACTGATCTGATATCCACTGGGAAATCAAACTCGGATGCAAGAAATGGACTGTCAGAGGATGGATCCTCTGCTTACCTCTGATGTTCCTGCGTGGATCTGAATGCCGGTGACGACGGCGAAGTCTGCCTTTGCAGGATCGACGACCTTGGAAAGCAAGTCGTTCAGGTCCTCTGTGATCACCTGCACACAGTGAACCGGATATGCTCAGCAAGCGGACAGCTTTCTCTCGATGTTCGCTTGTAAGGTATATTAATGTGGGACTACATGTCGCTCGTCAAGGTGTTTCAAACCAACACAGACAGAGGACTAGCCGTCAGTGATCCTTCATGCACAAACGAATGACCAAGGACGTCCGACTGTGTGGTCGAAACGTCTACCGGTCCTCGGAAAAATCCGACTGAACGTTCGAAGCCTGGCAGCAACAGTCCCGCACAAGTATCTGAAGAGCCTTTTGGGATTGTTGATCCGAGTCAATTTAGAGTTTCGTCTTCAGAGTATGCTGGATCAAGAGTCAATTTAGAGTTTCGTCTTCAGAGTATGCTGGATTGCTTACGTCAAGGGCGGTCTTGGTGACATCCATAAGCGACGGCGTCTGGGTCGCCATGTTGCATAGGCACGATTGCTGCACACGGCGATAGCTGGCGTCAGACGTTGGAGAATCCGTACCAAAGACGCAGTTGAGCAAGGCTGAATGAAATGGACTGTAAATGCTGCGCACCCTGTTAGAGCAGCAACCCCAGGAGAAGATTATTTGAAAGTCATTCGGCTCCACTGAAAGCCTGTGGTAATGAGTTTGCTTATGCAGAAAAGAACTCCACTGAATGGCGGAGAGTTCCACATGATTGGTCAAGGGAGTGGATGAAAGCGGCGGGATGCTTTCAAAGCGAGCGGTGGAGAGTAAGTTCAATGCGATGCCAAGCAACACAGTCACACCGAATCGACGGCTTACCTTGTGGAGCACCTTGTTCCTCAGAATGGTGTACTCGATGTCGTCCGGGTACTGTGCATCACCGGACCAGCCTTTCGCCTCTCCCTGGATCGCGATCAACGCGCCGCATGCGCTGGAGATCTTCTCGCGCCCAATGCGCTGAACCATGCCCTCGGCGCCGTCGGCGCTAACAGCCACGTGGGGGAAAGCGAAGAAGACATCTGCACATGGGTTGAAAGCATTGCGTCAGAGGGTTTACCAGGAACTCTAAGTAAACAAAAAGAGTTTCAATGAAAGTTCTGCATGAACTTGCTGGTTTATGAAGCAACCCCTGGGTTTCTATAGGCGACTGGGTAATGCAAGTGATAGGGCGTCTCTCAAAATGTCTTTTGAAGTGGTAAGAGGTTGCAATTCTGTAGATCTGGTTGGACCTGAGATTCATTGTTGTTTGAGCTTCTATGGCTTCTACTTCCAGTGAAGACTTCTCTCGAGTCTGAAGTTCTCAAGTCAGCACTGGCCAGATACCAGTTACTCTGTATGGGAATCATAGGTCACAAACCTTCCTGCATCTTAAAGGACTGTGCAATTGTTGCGGCAGGGACTTCTGATGCACTTTGAAGAACAAGTCAAAAACCAGGAAAGCTCACATTTCTCGCGGATCTTGCCGTCCTGGTCGCGGTCAGGGAGGGTGGGGGAGTGGGCCATGCCAGCCCCTAGGCCGGTCTTGCCGCAGTTGACATACCCTCCTAGGCCGGAAATGTTGAACGACTCGCCGTAAATCTGCATGACATGAGCGAAGATAAGCTCCACGTATGGAGGGATGGGAGTCACTGTGATTCTCAAGGGACTTCAACTGGTGCATTGCTGGAACATCAATCTGTTCTGGACTTGAAGCTGCAAAAGGGTCTGCACAACCCTCTTCTCAATCCCTTCTCACTGACTGTGCCTTTAAAGAGGCAAGTGCACTGACGATCAAGAGCAAACAATGACTGTTCCTGTGCAGAAGCTCTGAGCTGAACGCGACAAAAGCATCAGAATACCCCTCAAAACATCGAAGCAGGGTTGCATTCAGGGTCAACAATCAAGGCAGAGCCAATATCAGCATCAGCTGACTGAACTGGAGCATATATCCTTGAAGAATAGGGCTCACATTTGAGCACCAATTTCCCTGAACAAAAGGGTCTGTGTGGGCAACTGCTTTCCCCCCAGACTGATTCAGACTGATTCTGGACTCACCTCATCAATGTTCTGAACCAGGCCGCGGGTGATCTCGTCACGGCAAGCATCGACCAGGGCAATGCAGTTGTTCCTGCAAAAACACGAGATGAGACACAGGTCATGAGATACTGAATGGCGCTCTCTGCAAGAACCACATCTCAGCTGTGTAATGTTAAGCAGCTGCTTGTACAAGTCTGCACAATGTCTTTACCCTCAAGTTCAGCCTGAACAAAGAGTCTGGAAAGTGAGATCATAACTTGAATGCAAAGTGGTGCAATGCAGCTCAAGATAAAGTGTGACCTGAACAACGAGTTTGGCTTCACTTGAATGGAAAGTGGTGCAATGCAGCTCAAGATACAGTGTGACCTGAACAACGAGCTTGCTTCACTTGAAGGCAAAGTGGTGCAATGCAGCTCAAGATAAAGTGTGACCTGAACAACGAGTTTGAAGCAAAACACACAAGTGGTACAATGCAGCTCAAGATTGAGCGTGGCAAGGAGTGGTTGTGGTTGAAATAAAAGGAACAGCATCAACACCCATAGCCACTTATCCATTCTATATGCAAACTCATCAGCGCCTAGACAGCATTAGTAGTGTAGAGAAGATATCAAGCTCTCGTTGAAAGACCCATTGACGAGACTTATTCTGGTTCCCAATGTCAACAAACAAAAGAAAGGAGGGTAAGCACAGTCCTGACTGGAGCCTGTTCATTGGGACCTTTATCTGAAGTTGAGCAATGAACTGAGACACAACTTTTGGAGTACCCATCTCTATCAAGATTCTTTCCTCATTTCCTCAGTTGTCAGCCATAAGGGACATTTCCAAAACCCTACTCTGGACTCGTCATTCACAGGGCGACTACAAGCAGCTCAAACACAAGGGTCAGTCCCAACATCAGATGTCGAAATGAACAAAGTACACGAAATCAACATGAACAAAGTACACGATATCAACATGAACGAACTCCACAAACAAAAGAGAGACCAAATGCACAAACAGATGAATAAGTCCCTCACCTGTTGAAACCAAGGTCCTCGAGCGCCTCCGACACTTTTCCGAGGAAGTCGGTGTCCTTCTGCACCACCGGGAAGTACTTGGCCATCGTATCCCGCGCCTTGCGCGTGGCGTCCGTCGGAGCTGCCTTGGAAGCCACTGAGCTGCCGCCACCTGACGTCGTCTGGGGCTGCTCAATCTTGATGACAATGGGCTGGGGAGCGGGTGCCGGAGGCGCAGGCGCTGCGGGGGCATTGCCGGCGAGAGCAGGAGCGGGGGCCTGCTGCTTGTTGCCGAAAAGCGCGTAGAAGGCCGCGGCAAGGCCTGCGCCGACGAGCACTGCTGGGAGGTATTGCTGGCTGCTGTTGACGTAGGCCAGAGGGGGGGCGGCCTGGACGGAGGCGACGGTCTGGGGGCGCTGGGCGGGGACAGGTGTCGCCTCAACTGCGGGAGGGAGAAAGTGGGTCAGTTGAGGAGACAATGTGTGCCAAGGCAGTGAGAAAAGAGGGTGAAGGATTTCTAAGAAAGGGAGGTGGCTTGAGTAGGGTTTTGTGTTTAAAGTGGGAAAAGGAATGTTTTGTTCAGTTTTCTGTGTGGAGCAAATGAGGATGCTTGAGAAAGACTTTGGATAGTTGGGACAAAGCATGGAGAAGAGTGTATCAAAGCAGGTCTTTCCAAATATCGTCTACTAACTTTAGCTCACCAACTCTTAGCACAATGTGGGTCTACACAATGTAGTTCCTGCTTCTTCATTGCCTCCTCTTCAAGAATTTCCTGTTGTGTTTCCTCTTTGAACTTCTGGACGGATGGTATTCCCGGAAAGCTTGGTAATTGGACAGGATGGTATTCCCGGAAAGCTTGGTAAATCAAGAGTCCCCATCTCTACACTTGCTCAAATGCAGGTGTTGTTGCGAAATGCACGCTCCATTGTATGTTGCATTAGGGTTCCACAGTGCCTCATTTGCATTGGTTTACCATTGCCCTCACAAATAGCGCAAGACCTCCTCTTGAGCAGCTTCCCACGACATACCATCCTCTCTATCATTTGATGCCATTGCCACTTTGTTGCTCTGAACACGAAACCCGAAACCCACAAAAGGTACCACTGAGATCGCAAGACTCAGAATCCACAATGTGAACCACCACTCACAAGAAGAAGCATCGACATTGACACAATGCACCAGTCCTTCCAAGTGTGCTGCAAGGCTGTTATCGAAACTCTTGAAAAGGGCGCTCAAAATGCATCAGCAGACTCAGATATGAACAGGAAATGTGCAATGTGAGGCGCAGCAGAAGTATATGAGAGACTAAGGCGCACCTGAGACCTGGGCAGGGGCCGACACATTCTTGCTCCCGTTAAGGGCGCAAACGGGGCGCACCCTCTGGCCGTTCAAGGGGACCCAGACCGAGCTGCGTCTGGTACTCAACAAGTTGCCGCGGCCGCGGTCGGAACTTAGAGGCAACCCAGCAAACTCAGTGTGAACAGGCTGCGCAGCACCCAGAACAGTTGACTCCAAGCTCATCACCCGCCCGGCGGCGGCATGTGTTGCGGCAGCCATTGTGCTAGGATGGTTTGGGTAGCGTGCGAAAGCTGCCAAAAAAGTTTGTTTGTGGGCTTTCTTCTTTTGATGCTCGCTTTTGAATGATCCTCCCCAATGTAGCAACTTGAAGGTGCAGCGAATTTTGGGTCTCCGCTTGTGGAAGTTTCGGAGCTGTTCCGAGTTCCTTGTCGGAACGAGCAGACGAGAAACGTACGTACCAAATGCAATGCTGATTCGGGTAGACCGTACCACAGCCGCAGATCTGTCAAATTGGGTGAGCTCAAGTTGTCCCTTGAAATTTTAGTGGATGGCATTGGTTGCCTCGCATTGAATCCAGCAACTTCTGCCACGTAACCATCGCGGAAGCCTCATGGAATCACATGGCACACAGACCTGACGGTACGTTCCAGTCGAACGAGCCACTTGTCCATTCAGGAATGAATACCTTATCTGTATTATGCAGCCTGCAGGCACCGCCTATATTAGGGGTTACGTAACCGGGTCTGGGCTAGGCCTTCTGCCTCGGTTGGAGGACGCGGGGCGGCGGGGGAAGTCTCAAACGAAGGGATCCCTCAGGATCATGGGCTGGTTACGTAACGACGCACACTTCGTTCAGTGCGCCACACATTGCGCACAACCGGGCACGCATGCTGGCATGAGCAAGGGCAGTATCAAAGTCCCCCAGGGAAGACCAAAACGTGCGGCCCCGGATTTTCGGTGAGCTCCGGAAGGATTTGGGTGTCCCCGAATCAGATAATAAACTGGATACGCAACCCTTGCAGTCTTGAATTTGTTATATGTGGATTTCTACGGTAGGCACAAATCACCTGCTTTGAGCCGAACACATACCTATACCGTATGCGCTCGAATTCCAGACTCCTTCCCAATTTCCCCGCGGCCGGCCAAGGTGGGGCTCTACCGGCCGCTGGGTCAGATACGCAGCACCAAGCTGGTCTCCTGTGCACTCCTGTGTCCTCAACCGGGAGCTTTCAGTAGGGAAGACGGAGACTGGCCACACAGTTTCATCTGAATGGTCGCCCTGATTTCATACTTCTGTTATTTAAAACGGGTAAAGCAGATGGAAGCTTAATTCCAGACTGTCAAATACACTCGGTGGATTGACACACGATATCTTTGAGAAGCTCATCGAAAGTCGAAGATTGGAGATGGTCGAAGTACCAGGTACTCGGTAGACTGCTTTGTTAGGCCTCCGAAATAGAAATAGCCCGTCCGAAGTTACAAATTCCAATTTAGAGCGACCGCCGACCAGGTACTCTAGTGACAAAGTAGGGTCGAGCGACACGAGTACCATACTTACTGAGCTGTGCTGCTTCTTCCAACTTGAATCCTAGAAGTAGTAGGTACTGGAACGCGGGGCACTTGGACAATCAGGATTTCTACTAGAATTCCTAGGGACTGTAGAGCCACCCTATGCGAGCGACGGAGCGGCTCATTTGCCAAGTCTGTTGAGAAGGAAGGCGTCTTGCCAAGTCTGGCAACCCAGCACATTGCCTTCTGTTTGGACAGAAGCCACACACTCTGCATCCATGGCGACTTCCGCTCACGTTGCCATGCGGCCGCAGGCCCTCTGGACCGGGGGGGGCCCCGCCTCCGCTAGATCGGCTCCTGCATTCAACCCGCTCCCCGCACAAGTTGGATGCCCTCTGGCCACTAAGGAAAAATGGCAGCGAATGTGGGGGCATGCATCTCTGAGGGCGTCCCTCGACCTGGCAGACTCGAAAGAGGAAGCAGCTCGCAAGACGAGAACTCCTTCCCTTCCACAGCGGCGCTCGGTTCGGTGCCAGAGCGCGCCAAAGTCGAACAGTCCGCCACCTGTCGCCCTGAAGCACTACCTCACCCCCATCAGCGCGGATGTCAAAAAGGAGGAGAGCATGGTCTACCGGCGCACTGTCTTCGGCCACCCCGAGTGGCTGCGCCACAGGAGCAGCACGCGGCACTACCGCCACATACTCAGCATCAGTTCGTCACGCGTTATCTTGGCCTTGGGGCCCCCAGTCCTGGCTCTGACAGGTGGCGCCCTTGCGATGGCTCTGTACAATGAGGCCATTGTTCATGATATTCTCCCGCACGAGCTTCCCCTGCTGAAAGCATCTGCACTCCCGCTTCAGCTGACAGCCCCAGCCCTGGCGCTCCTGCTGGTCTTCCGGACAAATGCGTCGTACTCCCGCTTCGACGAGGTGAGCCGGCTGCTCCGGGTTTGACTAGGGTTTTCTTGAAGGAACATCTACCTATGTTGGTCAAGCCTTGGTGATGTGGAGAAGTGGACATCCAGCTGAAGTATGAAGAGTGACTTTCGCTGTGCCATCTTAGTAAGCAGCTCTAAGAGGACATTGGACTCGTTTGTGAGTGGGTGCACATTGCTGCCTGAGAGCCGCAAGGCATGGAATCCAGGTCCCTTGGAAGAAATGGAGTCTTGTGACTTGAGCAAAACGCCGCAGATGCGCACATGGTCCTTGCGGTTGCACAGCCCCCAGTCACATTCCTTTAGTGCAAAGCAAGAACATCTGCTCATCTGCGTTTAGCACGGTTCCATCCGCGCTAATCTCAAAAGTGCTCTGGAAGCTTGCCTTCATCAATCTCCCGTCTAGTTGCATTCGTCTGCTGGGCTCTGCTTGTCATTTGAAGCAAGGCCGCCCGTTGCCCGCACAGGAAAGCAATGGCAGAGGCCCTGGTTTTAGATCAGGCACTTCTCCGGTGCAAGAGGCATGGCCTCTGAAACCCTATTTGCACCTATCCTGCGACGAAAAGTCCGCATTGCTTGCTTTCACAAGGAACTAGAATGAAACAACATGGTGACTGGAACAATCGCTTTCAAAGAGGGCTTTTTGACATCATCGTCGTGCAGTGCTCAATATGTGGTGGGCGATATTAAATGAGTTGCGGGAAAAACATCAATTTGTTTGAGACGGAAAAGAATGGACTAAGAGTATTGGTTGTAATATTAACTCATTTGTCACATTGTGGTGCAGGCGCGTAAGATGTGGGGTGCGACGCTGAATCGCGTCCGCGATTTGGCGCGCCAGGCGCTGTCCTACATGGACGACAACGAGGAGCGGGAGGAAGTGCTGCGCTATCTGATGGCCTTCCCGTACGCGTTCAAGAACCACTTGCTGCGCGAGGACCACATTGTCGATGACATGCGGGTAAGTTGGAAACTGGGGTTACTTTTGACACGAAAAAGTTGTGCTGATAACCAAAGTGATTAGTGCTTGCTTGCTCAGCCTTGAAAAACTGGGAGAGGATCGCATTGTGGGCGACATGCGGGTATGGCAGGAGGGGTTTACACCGTAAACCTGGCCTGATTAGCACTGGTTAGGTGACAGTGACATTCAAGGACTGCATGCTGCGAGAAGACAAAGCGCGGGTAACATGGAAACTGCAGGTTACCAGCGGAACAGAAAGCTTTTTGGGGTTTACTGGTCAGCTCCTGGTTGTTGTGATAGAAATGCAGGTCAAGTGAAGATCGAAGTTAGGGTTCACAAGGATGTGTCCAGACTTGGTCTGGGATCCGCATGTGGCCTTGCATGAAGTAGCTTATTTCTTGTAGCTCATACGTTGCTGAGCATTTTCTTGAGCTCCAGCACCTGAGGTAGGCAGGTACATCTCGTCAACAAAGTCGTTTCTGTCACACCTCGCCTCAAGAGGGCTGTTTCTGCTCTCACCCTCTTCTCACATGCAAAATCTCGTCATAGAAGAAAAGCCGCCCGGGGCCCACTTCAGACTGTGCTTCTTTGCTGGAACAACAAAGATTCTGTGGGTCTGTGAATGCTCATCTTGTAAGCTGTTAACAACTCTGTTTGACTGCAGAACGTTGGACTGAACTCCGACGAGATCGAGATCTTGACGTCGACGGAGCACCGGCCGAACTACTGCCTGCAAGTCATGTCCCAAGTCATCTCCAAGAACACTGACCTCACCGACTTTCAGCGAGTTAACCTTGTAAGCAAGCACTTTCTGACTACTTTGCTGTTCGCCTGAGAAGGATTCTTTTCTCATGCACTGGCCCAATGCATTTCGACAAAGCTAGGTGTTCCTCAGAGCTCAAAAACAACGTGAAGGAAGCTAAGTGAGGAAAAGTTAGAGAAGCTTGTAAGCCCGGTTCTGGACATGCATTGAGATGTATGTCTGAAGTCTACTGGGGCCCCCACCCCTTCCATTCCAGAAGGGCCCCCCCCTTCCATCCCAGAACTGACATTGCGCTGTCAGTTCTGCTGTTGTACATTCATAGAGCTTGGAGTTTGCTGATCAAAATAAAATTTTGGGGATACAAAAGGAAAGGCCAGTCACTGCTCTAGACGCCAAATGCACGCACGCATTGTTTTCTTGGGCTATAGGTTAGCAGCCTCCTCAATCAGGCGCAGTTAAGCTAAACCTAAAGATGTCTGTGCCGGTTTGCAGGACCACAACCTGACCCACTTCCACGACCAAGTTGGAGGCTGCGAGCGTATCTTCAAGACCCCCCTCCCCCTTTCCTACACGCGCCTGACCAGTCGTTTCCTAGTCCTGTGGCACTTCTTCTTGCCGCTCGCGCTTTGGGACGCGTGCCACTGGATGGTTGTGCCGGCAACCTTCCTGTCCGCCGCCGCGCTCTTCTGCATTGAAGAGGTGAGGCCACTGAGGGATTTTGAGATTGTAGGGTTCTAGGTTTCCACGCCAAATTGCCCTCTGTTTGCACCATTCATAGTCTGTTCAAACCATTCATTGTTTTTGTAAGATGGTCTTCTGACCACCTTCTTGTCCGCCGCTGCGCTTTTCTGCATTGGAAGAGGTGAGGGGTTCTGGGATTGCAGAGTTTTAGGGTTTCAAGGTTTCGCCGCCGAAGCGCCGTGTTTTTCACCGTCTTTTTCCACCATTCATTTTGTGTCAACAACCCCTTTTTAAGTGTGGTAGTCCTGGCCACCTTCGTGTCTGCTGCCGGGCTCTTCTGCATTGAAGAGGCGATGCCACACCTAGTGATTTTTGAAGGGTTTTGAGATGGTAGGGATCTGCTCTTTAGGGTTTCATAGCTTAGGGGTTCTCATGCCAGAATGCCCTCTTTTGTCACCATTCATCGGTTTTTCAATCCTTTTTTGGATGGTTATTGCGGCTACCTTCCTGGCGGCCTCCCAAGTCTTCTGCATTGAATTCTGCGTTGAAAAGGTGATTAGGGTTCAGGGTTTGAGGTGTTCAGGGTTTCAGGGTGTTCTAAGGTCGGGATTCACCATTCGTCATATTGCTGTTCTCTTCTCTTGTTCGACCTTTTTGACAAAGGGAGCATTGATTGACTGGTAGGGTTAGCGCCTTCTTTCTAATACTTGGGAACACCCTGCTTTTCCCCTCTCGACCTGAATATTGTTGCACAACATTGGACGACGGAAGAAAGATCAGAGCCACAAATCACAATTGGCAGATTGAAGTACATCTGGTCAAAGCAGCCTAGCTTGCAGACTCCCTTGTACACATGATTTGGCCGGATCCCACAAGGTAGTGGGGTAACCTCCTGGAGCCCCATTTAGCCTAGGTTTACTTGTCGCATTCTGCTTCACCTTCCTTATTGATCGTATCTCTGTCTTGCGGCTTGTATGAGCCATGTGCCCGTTCATCTCTGTGCAAATCATAATCTGGTTTTTGACACACGCTCCTACTGGACGAAATAGGTCGGCTTTCACACAGAATGATTGATTGCAAGGCGTTTATCTGAGAACGGACTGATCGATCAGAACGCTGTTGACAACAAGCCAAGTTGTTTTCATAGCTGCTCTTGTGTAGGAGGCGCAGAATGCTCTTGAAACTAGACTGATGGCCCAAGCTTTACTCACTTAGGCGTGAAGACCAGAAATTCTTCGAATGGACTGATTGATCGACGTTGGCTGCCTATGTTGTGTCTTTTCCTATTGGATTGATTGATCGATATTTACGCTCTCATTTAATAATGGATCAATTGATCGACATATACTGCTTGTGTTCGGAATTTTACGACCGCTGTCCAAACCCTTCTCAAAGACCAATATCAACATACAGCGCCGCAGGCCGGGGTTCTGGTCGGAGACCCGTCCTCTTTGAACGGACTGATTGATCGGACATTTGCCGCTCACCTTCGGGACTGAAAGACCGCTTCTCAAAACTTGCACGAAGACTGATCAGCGCCATAGCTCAGGGTGCTGATTGCAGAGCTGTTCCGCTTATGTCGGGATCTTCAGAATTGCTATCAAAGCTGCCATGAAGACTGATCCAACATACGTCGCCGCAGGTCGGGGTGCTGATTGAAGAGCCGTTCTCGATCCTGCCCCTCCACGCGATTTGCAACACCGCCGAGAAGAACGTCCGGGAGCTGACCCGGCTTCAGGGTGAGCATCTGAACAAGCGCGCGATCGGCGGGAAGAAGCAGGCGCAGCTCAACGGGGCGTCTCAGAACGGGGTTGCGGACGGGGCTGCCGCGCGCCGGACGAACGTCCAGGTGACAAACTGATGTATGTCCCGAGGGACTCACGGACTCGGCTGGCTCCAATGATAAGCGGATTAGCTAGGATTGAATCAGTCAGAGTTGAAGTCGATGCTACGTTTGACCGCGGGAAGGGTCAAGCAAGTGTGTTTGTCGAGTTGTGGGCTTCTGATCTGGTTAGCAAGTCAAGGCAGCCTTGAGGTCCATGTATTTGTTCGCTTGCACAATTGACGGGTCTCGTTTTTTGGAGTAGCTCCTGCAAGTTGCATTGTGTATAGTGCATCGTAGGTCAGGTGCTTAAAAGACTCGGTGTTTGGGCGCAATTGAATCAGGATTGTATCTTTTTAGTCACTCGAAGGTCTGTGTGAGAGCAGTTTATTGAGAGTTGATGCAACTCTCCACTAATGCTCAATTGTCGAGATTGTCGGAAACCTTAGGGCGGGTTGAATGGGCAGACACTTGACATTTGTGGATGCGGTGATGCTGCAGGCATTGCAGTTGCTACTTAAGCACCTGCCGTTGGCCGATGCGGAGGCCTTGGAGAAGAAATACAGTTGATCTGGTCTGGAATAGGGGGAAGATCAATTCCCAGATGTCACGCCTTGGGTTGCTTGCTTGAGTCGACTAAGACTCCAAGTGATTGTATGCCATGACCAGGTAGTCTGCAGAGAATCAGCCATGTTAGTCATGCTGCTTCGATGTTAGTTTTGCTCAATAGGTAGGTAGTATCAGTGTTTGATTGATCAAACTCTTATCTCTGCGCTTGGGTGGCACAGACGCGGGCGCCTAAGCTTGTACTGATAAATTTTATATAGGGTCAAACCACTGCCATGTATGTTCGAAGAAAGTGTGTTCAGTTGTTCCGCGGATGCAAGAATTCTGTGTATCATTCCTCGCTCGCAGCGAAAGAATGCATGATGTGTAAAAGCCAACTTTGCGGCTACATGATCTGTGAAAGCCAACTTAATTTGCGGCTAACATTTGAAATTCGGCCCCCTTTCATTCGTGTCAATGGCTGCGTTCTCAGAAGATTCGGGCGCGGTCCAACGTGCATCACGCGCTTATTCACAAGCGCACGGTGCCGCGTGTGCGCATAGCCCAAAACGCACGTACGTGGTCAGTATGCTCCAACTTCTATCAAGGGCTGCCCGGGCCGCATGCGATATATGTCCGACGAAGATGAGTGGAGATCGATGCATAATGATCGTCAGCTAGAAGAGACACCATGCACGAGCCATGCCAAGGACATTGCGCCAGAACGCCGGGTCACTAGCTTTTATAAGCGCATGCACGTGACCGTCCGTTTGAAGGGTGAGCCTTTGGAAGCAACTTGAATATAACAATAACAACACAAACAATGTTCCGGTTGGCCAAGCCAACTCAAAGTCGCATGTGAGTGCCACAGCACCTAGCTCAAATGTTCAAATGTCACTAGCTCCTCGCTGCTACGCCTCCCTCCAGCGATCGTGAACAAATCAACGCGACTGACAAAACCGGACATGGCTGCAAAGGCCTCACACTCAGAGTGCTCTGAACTGCGCGAGCCGATCGATGCACCGCCGCACCCGGTCGTCGACCTGCTCCGTGACCGTTATAAAGTATAGATCGAAGCGATCATCAATTGAATGCAGAAGGTTCATGCATACTGAGAGCCTGCCCTTGTAATGTTGCGGGCGGGCCCGGGCGCCTAGATATGCTTGATGGAATTCTTCCAAGACCGTATGTGTGACGTCCCAATTGTGAGGATTTCATTTCAGTGCAGATCATGCATCTCAAGTGGAATGGAATGCCGGTTATACGATTCCAAACTGTATCATTATACTTGTGTGTCAGGTCAGTGGAACACCAACTATGAATTCGGGCCTTCCTCCCGGCTGATAGCGCCGTTGGCTCCGGCCGTTTCGGGGGCGCCTAGCATTGCGATGAACGCATCGGACGCCGGGTACAGATACATTACTAGCATTTGCATGACGTCAGGCTGACGGGTAGCTGCCTGGCATGCAATGGCTGCCAAGCTTCCCGAGCTTCCAATTGGACCTAGGGTATAGCCTGTTTCTCCTCATGAGTGCTTCTCCTTAAGTTCATCATAAGTTTACGCTCATAAAGCTCTCTTTAGTGTGATGAACTCATCTAAGCACATGTTGACACTTTTTACAACTGAGGCCAGAGATGGTCATTTGACCAGCAAAGTGTATCGTATGGTTTCGGGAGACAATTGAAGACATCGTCATTTGAGCCTTCAGTAAGCCTTCTGCAAGGCTTTATGATGGCTTGACAAGACTTCAAAAGTCTTTCAGCAGCTCAAAAATATTATACGGAAGCAGCACATTGCTCTGAAAAGCCACTCTTTCAGCTGCGCAGTGCTTGCGCTCAAGTCTGAGCATGGTATAATTGCATGATGGAATTACAGGCCCCATCAGTCCTTAGGAGTTGGCATAGTTATTGAGCGGCTTTGATTTCAGGAGATTTCATCGGATGGTTCCGCTATCATTTCAGCGAAACCCTCAGGCAATTCGAGATTCGGCTACCCACCTGTATGGAAAGTATGGTACAAACTTACAAGATCTGTAGCTCTCTCCTCTCTTGATAAACATATGCGCAGTGATCGTAATTTGAAAGGAGGATACACATGTGGAGGTGCGGTATGTGTGGTTCATCCTATACACTTGTGTCACACTGAGATTGAGAAATGCAACAGAAAGTCCTTTGAACTGCACGTACAACTTCATAAGTCGAATTGAAGCTGAACGTACTTGCATGGGGTCAACCAAAGGAGCGCCTGGTCTAGCCGATGCGAATAGACCAAGGCTCTCGATCAAGGACATACACCTGATCAGTCCTGCAGTGAGTAGTACGGTATCTTCCACATTCAAACTTGCAGGACCTATGATGGAAGGCTGTAGAACGCTAACGATGCTCTTATCATGGCAGATGCGCAAGAAACTTTTGACGGCTTGCTACCGAGTTCATTCGCATGCAACACCTAAGTGGGGAACCTTTACTGATCAAGCTATTGAGAGTGGTGGTGGAAAAATTGGTCCACAGATTGAGACACAAAGATCTTCTCTCAACGCATTAGATACTTGATCACCCTCTCGACGGTCTCATGCTGGGCCCCTCGTGATCTCCCGATCCCTGATTGGTTGCAACGGACGCTGCAGTAAAACGCTCTGCGTCAGGCTTTTTTCGTTGTACGCTTACTTAGTGTCTCCCTTCGTTTGCTAGTAAATGCTGCATGATGGGTTCAGGCAGATTCCGATGGACGTCAGACGGAGTCAGAACGCAAAGACCCATGACAAGACCCCCTTCTTTCTAGCAGTGCAATGACCTTGAGACAAACAAAACACTGAATCTGTCGGCAAGTCAGAGCCGAGCCATGGTTCTGGGGCAGATTCCACCGAGTATTCAGGTTCAGATGCCAGCCAGGATCGTTATTAAACATCGACAGGACTCATTCACAAGGTACTTTTGCCGTACAGAATTTTTGAGTCCGGATAAGCTCACAGTGTTGAAGGCCAGCGTCCTCTGGTCGCCGACATATTGCAGGAAGCTGACAAGCTGCGTGTACGGGATGCGAACGGTGTTCCCTGCACAGCAGAAAACGGATCCGAAATCGAGTTAGTCACTCTCAATCACTCAGATTCAGCTAGGATGTGCTGTCATGAACTGCCTTCAGTATGGGTCCCATAAAGAACCAAACGAGAGATTCTTATAGCAAGCATCCGAAAGCAAACCCGGGTGGAACTCCGAATTCTGTGGTGCTGACGATGTGCCAGCTGCTGAGATCAAAAACCCGTCAAGCAATAAGACATGACTCCACCAATGGTTGAGCCGCAGTCGAGCAGCGAAGCTGGTTGCAAGCAGCAAGGTACAACCGGTAGCGTCGGAGTCTCGAGCAAGCGCGTAAGAGTGTTTCGGAGTCTTTGAAAGGGCATGTCCGGAAAGTGCAAAGCTGTCCTCATCAAACCGACTCCACTGCTAAGACATAAAAGCTCGCTCTAGTAAGGCGCTCAGATGAGGCTTCAAGGGCCTAATCTAGATCGTCCGATTCAGAGCATCTTCATTTAGGCAGGCAGAACTGACGCCAGCTGCCCCAAGCGCATCAAGCAGACCAGAAAAAGATGCTAACGTTGCCGTTTTTTTTTCCAGTGATCCAGGCCCTCAACAATGAGACGCACCCCCTTCAGACACCGATTGACCAAAATAAGCTCGCACTCAAATGGACGAATTATAAATACACGTCTCGCTCACCCATCATGAACCAATCAACTCCCTCGCTGCAAGGCGGCGTAGTCAGCGAACCCGCGTAGTGGAAGTACGATCGGCTATCCGCCTGCAGGAAGAAAGTATTTAGTCAGAATATATGTACGATCACGATGCACAAAAACCAGCCCCCCTGAACAATCGAACTCACAAGGCGAAGTGTACCTTCTAGCCTGATGATGATGTTAGCAAGGAATTGCTGAACGAACGCTGTTTGATCATTAGCCAGGTCGCACGGGTGCCATAAAGACAAGGGGCACATGTTTACCCTGCCCTGAGTCCCTTCTTTTGAGACGATGTTGTGTATTGTTGCTCTGCATCTATTCATCATGAGACGGCATAACATGACAGGGGGGGTTGACAGGACAAGGCTTTGTCAACAGCAGGGAATTGCAACAGCAAGGCACAACGAACTTCTTTCCACCCTGAAAGCAGGTGCTTGAGTTCTGACGTCAGTAACAACGATCTCAGCTGACATAAATAATTACTCTTGGATAGAGCCACTTACGTCGCTGACAACTGGGAGGAGGTCTTCAGCAGAGACTTTCACGTTGATGCAAGTGGGGGCGCAGACTGCCGCAGGCCTGCAATCAACGGGATTTTGAGCATTCAGCTTTCCAAAGGCTTTAAAGCAAAGGACATCTGTTTGAGATTGTGTAACTGCACGCCCAGGATTCGTACAATCATCTTGAAGGCTCGGAAGCTATCATGTACATTTACTGAGCAGAAGAAGAGCACCTTTTCATCAACTGCTGCTTGCACTGCCAGACTTTGCAGTAAACTGACTACAACTCTACAAGGTTTATGCAAATCAAAGGTATATTTGTCACTTCACAAGATGGATGCTCCCTGACCCCAATTGGGGAATGGAAAAGAAAGGAAGCACGCACTGTCAGTCGTCAGAAAGCACAGGAGTTACTTCTACTACATGGAACCTACGAACAGCCGAGGGTCAAAACAGCCTAAAAGGGTGTCCAATGAAAGCCATGCACATGTCAATGCGGTCTGCAGGTGATTGAGGTGCCTCCCCAAACAAGAGCAGATTTTGCAAAGCTTACTTCATAGCTCCGTGCTCGCGGGGAGCAAGTTGAAGTGCTGCTTCAAGGGCCGGGTTGAAGAGGGCCTCCACGTCCGGAACGGCCTGGAGGAGCGTCCTGTAGCATAACCCAAGAATGTCATGACATTGAATATGTTTCCTTTATTGAAAGTATATCTTGGTGTTTGAAAAAGCGAACGACGTTTATGGAGATTCTGAAGAAGATCCGCAGTTGACGGGCAAGCTCAAAGAAATGCCGCATATAAGCAGCGATGCATGAGCGAAAGGTCAAGAGAAGCCCTGCCTCTATTAAAAGTGATTGGACAGAAGATGGCTGCCGGCACCTGCTCACTCACAACAGAGGCTGTTTTACCAAATCAGATGGGAGGACAGGACTCACCCAACAACAGCTAGGGTCCCGGTTTCACGATCCTCTGCACAAAGCGGACTGCTGAGTCAGCCATAGCAGCGACGTACGCACAACAATGATTGCAAAGACAGACCCTGTGTTCAACCACCACACAACCTGTTTGCTGAGACAATTCTTCCATGTGAAGCCTGTTGATGTGCTTCATCTGATATGAATTGGGAGAAGACAAGGAGTCCTGCATCTGACCAGCAGGCGCAAGAGCTCCTTAACACCTCCAGAGTAAAATGCCCGTTTGCTGCAAACTCAGGCCTGCTCTCATGAACAGGTGGTAAGATGGATAGTGTATGATAGGTCACAGACAGCTCACTGTGCACCATGTGCGCCTCCATATCAAACCGCTCTCCGTCAACAGCGTGCTCGCTGGGGCTGTGGAAGTGGAACTGGAGGAGGTCCAGCGTCCTTTTTCCCACTCTCAATGTGCTGCTCCCGGCCGGAAAGTTGACCTGGACGGGGAGGAAAGAACGTCACTGAGCGCATCGTGATGAGACTGCTACGCCACTGATGTGATGTCATCCGAGGTTCAGTGACCGCATCATGGTGGATCCCTAAGCATACGAGCGCGCAGGTTGGAAGTGCACATGGCCGAACGGTGGCGCACATTAGCCAGGTAGTTCTTCGCTTCGGATCATCTTGAGAGAATTCAGGTAAGACTTAGGAGGCATGTGCTGAGAGGCGATCGAAACTCCTGGTGAGCTTCCAGGGTGAGAATAACATTGCACGTCAATTTCCGTCTCCTTTTTGAAAGCAGCGATTCAACAAACAGGGGAAGCCAAACACGACAGCAAGCTGAGAGTCCGGAAAACTACACTGAAGATTCCTGCATTTGGTAACGCTGCAGTCAACCTGGAGGGAAGGTGCAGTCGCTTGCATGCTTCTTCTTTCTGGCAGGTTGCTAACTCTCCTGGCCACCTCTTGACACTATATCCATTGAGGTCATTGTGACCCATTGAGTGCCTTCGTAAGCAACAAAACACCAGGGAATGTAATCTGAAGCTGACGACAGAAATGCAGGTCTTGCTTACCTGCATTGTGCCGTGTCCCGTGTTTAGAATGTTGACGTCAGCGGCATGGTAGTCGAACTGCAGCTTGCCGAATGTGTCAGGCCTGTATGAAGTGCCTTTCACAGGCATGTCGATCGGCGACTGCTGTCTCCCTAGTATACAAAAGCCACCCCATCTCAGCGGCCCCGCAGGCCCGCCATAGCCCCACTCTGCAGCTGATGCGTGTTGCAAGTCTGAACAGAGAGGGCACAATGCTGCCGCCATCAGGCCTTTGGTAAGCAGACTCCTCCTTCCCTGGTGGTTCACTCTTTCCCGACTAATGAGAGGTGCTCGCTTCTTGGATGCCTCATCCCTTGCTTCTGAAGGTGTTACTAGCTTGAGGTCCTTCGTTTGCATGGCTGCATTGTCCTTTCTCTCCTGGCTTTGTAGCGGCTTCTCAGTGGCAGCGGCCTTCTGTGGTGCTCTCTGAGCAGATGGAGTGGGTACGGGACCTGCATTGTGCAGACTAGCTTGGATCCTTCCAGTGTGCTGGTGGTTGTTTGAGGGCTGTCGAACCAAGTGCCCGGGCCAGTAGAACTGTGACTTCACCAGGGCAGCCGCCATGGCTGGGGGCCCGTCTAGCGTAAGCTACGACGATAGATGGTGCCAAATCAAACCCACATTGACTCGTAAAAGGTCTCTTCCAGGTTGTTGCAGGTGGAAGGGAGACTCATGCAACCACAAAGAAGGCGAATGCGGCACCTTCGGAAAGAGTCCCTTTCCAGAGAGGAGTCACAGCCAGTCACAGCCTCAAAAGCTGCACTTTCTGCCACTCCTGTGTTGCTTTTTGCTGTAAAGTGGGAACCGCATTCTGAACCACAATCTCAAACCCGGTTTCGCAGACACGAGCAGGCTGCGTGTGGCCTGACTTGAATCATACCAGGATGTACCTTACCTTCTTCCGAGTAATCTCGACCGTACAAAAGGATCGTACGGCTCCGGGAACACGTTCTTCGACCAACGGTCATCAGATTTCTGGGTTAAGTTGACTGGTTTGGTGACCGGTGACGTGACTGTAATACCATGTAGGCTAGAGTCTAGACCATGTGCACCGGCCAGTCACTGTCTACCCTGACCGTACAGACATGAAAATCTGACGTAGGTACCTACCTATTTTGAGAGGATGAGAGCCTCTGCCATTGAATGGCCACGCAGATGACAAGGGTCGTATAAAATTTCAAGTCGCATCCGATCAGACAACAACTTAAACAACTATTCTAGCTTGCAATGTGGATAGCAGCATCATAGCTAGCATCATAGCTTCAAGCTGAGCCTCATGGAAGGTGCATGGAAGGCCATAAGTTCTCCATTTGTTGCTGAGGTCAAAACGCGCACCATAGGATCCGCGTGTACGCGTGATATGAGTAGAAGGATCAAACCCTCAGAATTGTATGCTCAATGATGCATGAAAGACTCGCTCTTCAATCAGGCCGCGTGCGAAGAAATAAAAAGACCAGCTTGAGACATGGTCACGAACAACGTCATATGCTCTTGCCAGACTCGTTTGAATATCCCTATGAATACCTTGCAAGATCGAAAAGCCATTCAATCAACATGAATAATATTCTATACTTATTCTATATGCTTGCAAATTATGGCGGGTATGATGAGCAGTAGTATATGTACGTTGCATGCATACGAAAGATTCCCTTGCGATCCACGATGAGGCACCATCATGTGATCGGAGTCGGCCCCGGCAGCTATGTAGTAGTCACTCTTGTCGACATGAGGATTATGATACGGAAGCTACCACATGTTGGCAATTATCAATGAAGAAGAGACTAACAATGTCGGATCGAGACCCATAGTACCCGGCTTTTCTTATCCCATCCAACTGGCATGCCCCTGAGCAGGTGGCCAATGAAATTATCCAACGATCCAGCAGGCTCACGCCATGATGTTCAAATTTTGGGATGAGTCCGTGGTTGGCCCGATATAAGTGAACCGCAACCGCGTCCGACCGGCCATATATATGAGACAACTTGAATCTGGTTCGTGTCCAATTGTTAATTAATACGATCTTAAGGTAGTACGTCATGCATGCAGTGATCGACCGACATTCGAGGACCAGCCAAGCTTAAAGTTACTTGCACTCAACATGAATTGGCCCTTCAACTTTGCATGCAGCAAAGATAACGTAAGGTTTAGAAGCCCGTGATTAAGAAAAAATACCACAGCGTGTAAGTTCATGATATAAGAGCGTCGGACCTTGACTATGATGGTACATTGCTGCCATCATTTAGTTAGCATGCCAGTTGTGCGGGTTCCAAATTTCTTGAAGCCCAAAATACATGCACTTAACTTAATTGTTGTTGCTTCACTACCGTCGTACTTGACTACCGTCATTCTCAAGTACTCTAGTGTCTGGTTTTGTAGCAGAAGCTGACGGTCATCTTCACGGGTCTGACAACCACTGAGCTCCCACCATCTAGGTCACGATACTTAACGTCTCTACTGTAATTGGATTTTCCAGGATACAGTCGGTACACAATCCACTATACTTATTGAGGGTGCGGTGGGCACTTCGTATCATTGTCACGCGTATGATATCCTCCTAGGCTTAAACACCTAACACCATAACGTGCCTTGTAAGCTTGATTACGGTTGCAACTAGTGAAAAGGCGACCTTGTCTTCAATGCAAACGGTTGCGCTACTAGCAATCAACACATGACAATAAATCTAGGTCACAGTCCGCTTTCGTGGACTTCTGGGGCTAGAATCTAGTAGGCACAATCTTATCTTCCCTCGTATAACCTGCTCTCTTGCAACCGTGTGAACATCACATTTGGCGGCTGAGTCAAAAACTCTCCACTCCCCTCCTGCCGCGTGCCTGAACTGCGACCATCGGATGCCCTTGAGGACCTTAGATCCCCACCCCTTGATCGCGGATTGGCGCTCCCCATGCTCGACCTCGTGACGTCCCTCATCGTCCGTGCTGACGTAGGGAACCCCGCTGACGTGGCATACCCCGAGCTCCCGCTTGATCTAGTTCCTTCCGACCCCTGTGCGGAGGAGTTGTACGAAAAGTGGCTCAGATCCAACGGCGCCGGTTCCTCCTCGTTGTACGCTGGCTCGAAAGCCGTCGATTGCTCGGCATCGGACGCCACCAGCCGTTCAATCGCACGAACGACTTCCGACATGGGCGGACGCGCGGACGCTTGCCGGGAGAGCATGCGTCCGATGAGCGCACAGAGCGTCGCCAAATCTTCGACGTTATAGTCTCCCATGCGCGGGTCGACGAGAGGGGTGTACCGCTTCTCGTGTAGGAACGGGCGGGCCTGGAAAGAGACGGAGCTTTGCCGTGAGCAGTTTTACAAGGGCAGCAATTTTCGACAAAGGATTCCGCTCAGGAAAGACGGATGAGGCGTTGCAGAAAACGGCAGTCAAGGGCAGGGAGCTTGGGGATGCGTGCTTCCATCTTCTGAGAGGCTTGGCTTTATATTCAGTGCCCGTGTCCCTCTCGCCGCTTCTCCGTCCGGAAATGAAGGGCCTGGATCAGAACCCTACTTTGCACTGTTCTCCAGTCAGCTGTGCTCTTGAAGAGAAGTGTCGAGTCGCAACAAGGCACTCAGTTGTGTAAAGAGCCTTCTACTTTGCAAGTTACATGTATACCGAACGCACCGTTCCCCAAAAGGTCAACGAGCGGGCCAGAAGGGAAGACAACGGATGTTTTAAGGTTTGCACGTGGGAATCAACAGAACACGCCGTGCCAATCCAATAACAGAAACAAGAAGGACATGAAAAGATGAACGGGAGGAGCTGTTGAGAAAGGGTTTTGACAGACCGCGGACTTTCCCAATCTAATCAAACCGCAGACAAAGAGCAGCAGATGAGAACGCGGGCAGACGTAGGACGACAGCCGTTGGAATGATGGCGGAATTCCGGTCCACTATCTTCCACTGAAGACCACTTTGAATCAAAAGGTGCGCAAACCCTCACCCATTCCACGAGGCTCCACTCTGCTTGCGGCCGAGTGAGATCGACCGCCAGTCTTCCCGACACCAGTTGCAGAAGCACCACGCCGAAAGAATACACGTCGCTCTTCTTGGTTAGGGGCTGACCGGCCGCATAGTTAGGGTCGATATAACCTGCACAGAAAGGGGACAGGTCGTGAGTTGATTGTTACTTTAAAAGGGCGTACAAAGAAACGGCAAATGTAAAGCTTGCCTGCGGCCGTTTCTTGTCGCTGCGAATCACACGGACTTGATATCGGGGCTGATGAGCTTGACATCGGGGCTGACATGGCTGCCTTTGAACGCCCGAAGAGGAATGTGCGAGTCGAAAAGATTGATCCAAGTGACCTTGCGGCGACACCTCAAGTACAGACGTCGACTGTGTGTCGCTGCGACTCCAACGGCAAGTGGCCTTACAGACGACACGAAAGGCGTATCTCCGGTCACTGAGTCACGTCCGCCGAAACCGCTTTGACATTTTTTTAGAGGATATTCGCATTTTGAATTTCCTTAGGAGGTTTACGGTTCTGCAAACTAGCGTGCACCGAGAGTTTCTCAAGTCGCAAACCATGACGCTCGTTTACTGGACTGGAACGCCGGACTGTGGTGCCACCTTAGTGAGTCAAGACTTTCTACAGCGGGCGTTCGAACACAGATGAAGGACCGGACATGTCCAAGACCAGACCGATTCGCATGTTTGCACACCGAAAGTCGCTTTCAACGCCGGACATAGTCCGTCTGCTCGGGTGCGGCAGGCGCAATAGCTCAAGGTCGTCGCCTTTGGAGCACCGTTGCTGAGTGAAATTCGAAGGGAAAGAGCAAGGGCTCAGAACTTCAGGCTTGACGAAACCTAGGAGTTTTTGCGCAAAAGCTTACCAAAAGTCCCCTTCACGCCGGACATAGTCATCGTCTGAGCCGTTGGCGTCAGGCGCGAGAGCCCAAAGTCGGCCACCTTGGCGCTAAAGTCCGCATCCAGCAGAATGTTGTCGCTCTTTACGTCCCGGTGCACGATCGGAGGGTCCGCCCAATTGTGCAGATAGTCGAGCCCCCGCGCGGAGCCGAGGGCGACCATAAGGCGGGACTGCCAGGAGAGGGTCGCCCTTTCCGCTGCAAAAAGACGTGCATGTTTCAAGGCGTCCAGAATACTGCTTTGCTCCTATCCAAAAGGCATCTTTGGATCCGTCCGACTGTATGCTGGTAGTCGAGGCCCTGCGCGGAACCGAGGGCGACCATAAGGCGGGATTGTCAGAAGAGGGTCGCCCTTACCGCTGCAGAAATTACGTGGACGTATTGAAGAGTTCTCTGAAGTCTAACTCTGCCCCGTCTGTCCCTGTTTGCTTGAAAAATATTCTGAGAGATGCCCACTTGTGTAGATAATTGAGTCCCTGGGCGAAATCAGGGGCGACCGTAGGCGGGACTGCCAAGAAAGGGTCGCTTTTTCCGCTGCAAAGAGAGACACCTACGTTCGAAACATCTGCAGAATACTATCGTTAGCATCCTGCTTCGTTCTGCTCGGAGTACTATGGACTTGCCCCAACAGTGCAGGTAGTCGAACCCCCGGGCGGAGCTGGGGGCGACTGCGAGACGGGACTGTCAGGAAAGGGTCGCCTTCTCGGCTGAAAAGAACGAGCATTTCAAGGCTCTGTTCCGCTTCTCTTTCTAAGCCGCTCGTTCCTTGCTCAACTCTGACCGTCAACAGACAGAAGGCAAAGGGAGGCCTGGTCAACCTTTGAATCGGAGGCGGCCTGGTTTGTGCGTGGGAGTCCTTTGAATCCGTGAGCACATTGAATCTGACATCACGGGAGAAACTGCCAATCAAGGTGTGGGACCTGAAGCTGCTCGAGGCAGTTGGCGATTTTAGAAAATCGTGTCAAAATGCGTTCCTAGGCGGTGCGAGGTGCTGGTCGCAAAGCGCCAGCAACTCGCCAACATCGAAAAGCGCGCTCACGGTTGAGTTGTTCGGTGATTGCCCCGTTGGCCAACAACTCGTACACCAGCATCTGCGCGGCTATCCTCGAATCCGGAATAGCACATCTGAAAAGACGCAAAAAGGACCATAACCAGCAAAAAGTGCGCTCACGCTTCAAGTGTTCGGCGATGGCTCCGTTGCCATGCACTCGTAGACCGTCTGCGCGACAATCCCCGAACCCGGACTGGGACAGTACAAAAACACGCAAAAAGGACCATAACCAGGGACACACTAAACAAAGAACACGTAGAGCGCGCTTACCTTTGAAGTGTTCGGTAATTGCCCCGTTGGCCATAAATTCGTAGACCAGCATCTGTTCATCGTCGTCGTCGCAAAAACCGAGGAGTCCAACCAAGTGCCGGTGGTGAAGGCGGCTCAGGAGCTCCACCTGAAAAGCAGAAACCGGGGTTCAGATTCTGAACGATTGCGGAAGTGTTCTACTTTAGTTCTGTTTTGTAAAGCCGAACTCCCGATGTGCCGGAATAAGTCGGCTCAGAAGCTCCACGTGGCAGGTAGAATCTGTGGAACCGCGTTAATCAACGTGCAATTTAAACGTTTCGAAGCACTTCTCAGGAATCGTAAGTGCTGAATCCGCGCCTGGCCAACGAGAAACCATATGCAACGGGTAGCAGAATGTGGAAAGCTGGACCAGGCGTCTCAAATCCAGCTGACAAAGCGAGGGGGCGCAAGGTAACCTTACATTAAAGAGAGTCTTCTCGCCTTCCTTGGCGTGTACACTACTTCGGAGCTGATTTCCAAGTTGCGCGCACGTGCCTGACTGCTGAGAAAGAGAGTCGAAACGCAGCAGAAAGACGAATCACCCTTCCCGAAAGCAGCCCAAAACAGATCGAAGCCCCAAAACTCTCCCGCTAAATTCCCTCACCTCATTGCGGAACTGTCTGTAGTCCTTTTGCCCTTGCCCCGACCGCTTCACCGCAATCTCTTTCCCGCTAGGCAGAACGCCCCGGTACACTGTCCCGAAACCACCGGCGCCCAGCTTGTGGGCAGAATCAAAGTCATTGGTAGCCTGCCTGAGTTCCTGCAAAAGAAAAGAACGTTTGTTCATCCTCTCTGAAGCATTTGTTCACTGGAAGTCGGAAAGGGGTTACCTCTTTGGGGCGCAAGAGAAGAACGTCTGTTTGTTTTGTTCTTTCTAAAGCACGGGGGATGGGAAAAAGAGTCGCCTCTCTAAGTTCCTGCACTAGAGAAGACCGTCCGTCTGTCCTTTTTGAATTATTGCAATATGAGGAAAGGGTTGCCTGTTACAGTTACTGCGCTAAAAAAGTACGTCCATTTATCTCTTCTGAAGCCTTGGTATGTTGCAGTTCGGGAGTCCATTGGGAAGTGGGAAAGGGTCGCCTCTCTTAAGTTCCTGCGCAAAAGAAAAGCTGATCTGGTCCATTGGAAATCGGAGAAAGGGTCGCCTGTCTTAATTCCTGCACAAGGAAAGAACGTGTTTTTGTGCCTTCCGAAGCATTGGTCCATTGAAAAGGAAAGAAAAGGTCGCCTTTCTGAGTTTCAGCACAGCAGAAAATCGTATTTTGATTATTTCTTGGTCCGTTGAGATTCAGGGAAAGGGTCCGTGTTTGACTTTCTGCACAAGAAAAGACCGTCCGGTTACCTCGTCTAAGGCATTGACCCTTTAAGAATTGTACAACTTTCATGTCTGTGAGTTCCTGCACAAAAGAAGAAACGTTATTTTGTACCTATTGAAGCAAAGTCCACTGGATATCGAGGAAAAGGTCACCTCTTTTGAATCTTGCAGAAGACTTGCATCTCCAGAAAAGTGTGCATACAGTAGATGAGAGAGGACTCACTTCTTGTTGGATAACCTTTTCTGTATGCGGAGACTCACGTCAAATTGAGCCGTTTAAACATCCATCTAAAAACCTTTCGCATCCCACAGCGGCAACATAGACAGTATACAGAACCAAGCAAGCTCCGTCTGCTTTGCGAAAAGCTGTTTTTAAAGCACAGAAACTCAAACACGCAAACGGTTGAAATCTCAACATCTCTCCGCGACTTGGAACAACGATATACAAACAGAGTCTTCTTCAATCTCGAAGTCGGACAAAACAGACCCCTTCAGTGACCCTTGAGGGTTAATTACTAACCTGGAGCGAGTAAGGGCGAACCCGCGAACTGCCAGCCGTCGTTCCGGTTTCCCGGCTCCCTCGGGAAGAGGTGCTCCCCCCCGAAACGGGGTAAGCGCTCGCAGAAGCGCCTGTCTGCCCTAAGGAGGCACGGGGGGTCTGGCTTGAGTGGGGGCGATTGGATGCACGAGAGCTGCGGAAACCTGCGGCAGGGGAGAGGGGAGGAGCCGTGAGCCAGCAGACAACGTTTGATTCAAGAGGTCGCATGCCTCTCGTCGGTTTGAGTAGCGAGTGTTCTTGGGCTTGCTAAAGCACATTTGAATCTACACAAGGACTGGCCTTGAAGAGGCAAGCGGGGGTCTTTAAGGGCAATACGGGCAAAAGGTCTAGACCGACATTGTAGATTGTAAGAGAGGCCTTCACCCCGATCACTCAAAGGGAGAGGAAACAAAAGGTCGCTTTCCGTGACAACAACAAAGGCTTCAACTTAATATCAATAACACAAACTTGAGAGGGGAAAATTAGGTTGAGTCCACATCTCGAGCTGCTTTCATCAGCCAAGCAGACTCTACACTTTTTAAGTTGGCGCTCAAGTCCAGTAGATACGAGTTTTTGCTTCACAAAGTAGCGTAGCCGTATCTGCAGCCCCTCCGACAAGGTACAACATGTTGATCCAGTTCGGCAGGTCAATAACCTCCAGAGTACCCCAAACAACTGGTGTAGATTTTGATGGATCATGAACAGAAAAGGAAAGGTAAATAGTATAAAATGAGTCGCATCTCAGCCTGCTTCAGTTAGCAGATAGTCTCTGATTTCGATTGCACTCCCAAGTTGACGCTCAAGTCAAGAAGGTTCAACTTTTTCAATCGTGGAAAAGCGTAGCCATATCAGCAGCCCCACTGAACTGATACAATATTTTAATTGGAGTGCGGCAAGTCAACAACAACCTGAGTGCCAAAAACAAACTGCTTTGGAAATTCGAGGGACTACGAACAAATGTGAAACTCCCAACCAACAATTTACTTCTTTCAACTGTCCAGTTTGTCGAATGCCCTTTCCTCCAGGGATCCCTCCATTGCAAAGACGAATCTCTGAGAACAAGATGAGATTGGAAACCTATAAACGAGATTGCAGAACGTCAAAGATAAGCCCACCTCCATTCATCTCATACAGCGGCAGCACCGGCCCCTGTCCGCTGCCAAAGGAATCCCCCTTCAGCGAGAGGCCCTGTTCATCCCGCCTGTCGCTTCTCTTCCTTCTATTCAGGCAGCAGCAGAGAACGAGGCCAAGAGCAACAAGGCCCAAAACTCCCGCGCCCCCTCCAGCGGCCACCGGGACAATCCAGCTTGAACTCTTGCTTTTCGTATTTGTCGCCGAAACCGGATTCGCGTTTGAGGGGGTCGCGCCGACTGCAGAACCTGGGGGGGTGGAAGGCGTGACGGTGACGACCGGGGGGGTGGTTACGGGGGGGGTTAGAGACGGGGTTACGGTGGTTCCGGAAGGGACAACTGACGTTGGTGTGACAGGTGTCGTAACAGGTGTGGTAGGTGCAACCGTGGCCGCGGGCGGAATGGTTAGCGGCGGGGTTAGCGGCGGGGTTAGTGTCGAAGGCAGTGTTGCGGCAGGGGGAACAAAGGGCGCGTTAGGCGCGAGTGTTGTGGGGATGGTAACCTTAGGAATGGGCGCCGCGGTGCTTATTACGGGGGCAATTGTCGGTGCTTTGGTTAAGGGGGCAGTCGTGGCTATGGGAGCGAGGGTCGGGGCTGGAGTAATGGGGCTCAAAGTTGGCGCTAATGTGATCGGAGCGAGAGTTGGGGTTAGGGTTACGGGGGGATTTGTGACGGGAGAAAGGGTTGAGGGAGCGCTCGTAACAGGGGGAAGCGTTGCAGGCGGAATTGTGACGGGGGGGAGTGTTGCGAGGGGGAATTGTAGCAGG